>CM031948.1:1565000-1582500 GCA_018749465.1 Paracanthobrama guichenoti | reverse complement strand
TTGATTTAGACTATCGGATTCAGACTAACCTTCCTTCAAGGTTTCAAATCAATGCAGCACTGCTGATATTAATGCGAAGATTATATCAGCATACAGCGATGATGCTTTTCACTGTGAGTTACTCTATGCAAGGATATGAATGCAAAGACTCAAGCAAGCTCAATTTTACATCACATGACTTCTGTAATGTTTTGGACCACAATTAAACGCAAAATATGTCGTTTTTCGCTGCTAGAGGTCGCCTATTCAAACAGAGGTGTAGCTTGATGACGCAAGAGTGAGCGTGGATTCATGGGCCGGTGGAAAAGAATCAGGATGGGACTCGGGCAGAAATCATGTTCATGGATGTGATTATTAACGTTACTGTAGTGTGCAGCAGAGCAGGAGCGATTTTTAATGAGAGACAAGCGCGAAATGCGGCTCGACAGCAGAGGAGCTTTTATTCTGCCGCAGACACCGCTTCTGCTTCTTCCGCTCATGTGTATGTGTGGTAATGCAGCACTGTTTTATCATATTAGATTATATTATAATTATGTAATGTTATAATGCTACTCTGTGCGTTTGCTCGGCGGCTACTATGAGACACTTGTTCACACTGCAGTGAGCTAGATCGATATTAGGCATGGTAAAACATGGTACTCACGGTAAATCAAGAAAACCCGATTTAAACAATAAGACTAACTGTGTTGAGCTGTAGAACAATCATTAGTTTTCTGTGGAAGAATGATCCAAACAGTTGCTCACCGGTCTAATAAAGCACATCATATATTAAAGTGTCTTCGGTGTTTCTATGATTTCTACAAAATAAAACCAGAAATCAAGGGTAACACAAGTATGATGTCACTGATAGGTGACGCATGGACACGGTCCGTGTCCTGGTTAAAACTGCTTATTTCTCTGGATTTAAACATTCTTGGAAATATCTGCGATAATGTAAGTACACAAGTTAACAAAAAATATTACACTGTTGTAGTGGTTTTGGATCATTTAATCCCAAAATCGTATATATTGTGCCTTTAACAACAAAGTTCATGCTGCATTCTCAGCACTGCCACACGAGGCGCTGTAGTAGACATTAAACATGCTGTCAATAGTTTGTAGTAGAGGTCGACTGATAGTGGATTTTACCGATAACTAGGTTGGACCACACTTGCCAATAAATTTATTTATTTATTTTTAATTTTTTAACTTGACTTGATTTATTTATAATTCTACAGATATATATACAAATAAAACTCTTGAATCTTGAATCAACCGATAGTTTTTAAAATGGATACTGGATAAAAAAATTAAATTAAACCGTAACACTGAAACCATGAAAATGTGCTAAATGAAATGCATATGTAAACATGAATATATTAAAGAATGTATGTATTTTCTACAGAAAATAATTTAAACATTAAAATATTATAAATAAATGTTTCTTTAGCTATAACAGAAACATGTACATTTTATAGGCAACACTTCAAGTCCCATTTGTTAGCATGGATGTATTAGCTAGCTTGCATGAACAATATGCATTATGCAATATACATTTTACAGCATGTATTAATATTTGAGCAATACAATTGTACCTTGATCATTCATGTTAGTTCATAGTGAATTAACTAACTTTAACAGATCAAATACATTTTTTAACTTAATTTAAAAATGTACACAATACTTCTACAGCGATAATTAACCTTTATTCTTAACCTAGTTAATTAGAACCTTAGCTTTTTTAGAAAACTTGATCATCTAATCAAAATAACAAAATATGTTGAAATCGAATGCGTTACTGATTTGTTTATACGTCTGTCGGCTGCATGACGATACAGTTTGCTTTCTCACGTCACTAGTTGCACATCGTTTTAACTGCTTAAGGTACTGCTAACGTTAGTGTCTCAGTCTCGACGACAAAGTACATGCACACTGCTGTTCTTTCCCTGCTAATGCAGCATCTAATCAACACATTAATTACTTTATTATGATTTGGCAACATGCACTGAAGTGTTCTGTGTTCATACCGTTTGCCTGTCTGTGTTAACGCGCATCTGATGTGTCAGCGCTCTCTGTGCAGCGCGCAGCCTCACGTGTCAATGTAAACAACATCAGTGATAGTTTTTATCTGGCCTCTAGAGGCCGCTCTCGTGCTTTATAATGCCAGCAGACCCTTCTCAGCCACTCCAGGACGCGACGTGGAGAAACTATCGGTATGGATTTTTGCAGATAACCGATTGTTCCACCAATCAGCTATCGGTGCCGATTAATTGGCAAAACCGATGAATCGGTCGACCTCTAGTTTGTAGTCTAAGATTTTTTTTATGTTTTTGTCTCTTTATTTGAGCAAAAATACAGTAATATTGTGTAATATTTATATAATTTGAAGGAACTGTTTTCTATGTGAATATACTGTTCAAATGTAATTCCTGTGATCAAAGCTGAATTTCCAGCATCATTACTCCAGTCTTCAGTGTCACATGATCCTTCAGAAATCATTCTAATGTGAGGATTTGCTGCTCAAACATTTCTGATTATTATCATCAATGATGAAAAAAGTTGTACTGCTTCATATTTTTGTGGAAACTGTGATGCATTTTATTTTTCAGGATTCTGTGATAAATAGAAAGTTCTAAAAGTTCTAAAATCTTTGTAAAATTATAAATGTCTTTACCGTCACTTTAGATACATTTAATGCAATCTTGATGAATAAAAGTAAATAAAAACAGCATACTGAGCCCAAACTGTTGAATGGTTGTGTACACCAAACCTCAAGTATGAAATACTTTATGTTTGTGTCACAGTAAACAGCAGTTCTTTAAAGACAAGCGCTTGTCAGCGTGACGTCGCTGTATCTAGTGCTGAAGTCTCCAGTGAGACGGTGTGTGTAACTCACGGTGGTTTTCTGGCACTGGATGCTGGAGCTGTTGAAGCGCAGCGCCGTCACACTGTGCGTCTCGCCCTGGATGTGGAAAATGCACTCGTAGTTCCTCTGACCGGACTGAGGCTGCGGAAGGTTCCGGGCCGACAAAGTGATGGGCTTCGGGACGCCGACGGGAACGTAGATCTGTGTGGACGGCAGAATCTGAGGACAATCCTGTAAAAGAAAGACGGAAATCTGTTATCATCAGCTGACCCAAACAGGGAAATTATTCTTATTAAATCAACAAAACACAGGAAGGACATGGAACCATCAGTCAGCCAGACCACAGGACATGTTTGACATTTGGTTAAACAAGCCTGATGGGGAACATATGGAGCAACGTCACGCAACGACCTGAAGGAGAAACGAGCTGGACGCTTATCTGGAGAGCGTCCCAGAATACCTCACTTCTGTGTGCGTGTGTTTGAAAACACTTGAGGAATAAAACAGGAGTCAAATAAGCTTGGCTGCATTTATTTAATCTAAAATACAGTAAAAACAGTGAAATATTACAATGCATTTATTTTCTATGTGGATATGTTAAAATGTCATTTATTCCTGTGCTCAAAGCTGAATTTCTCCAGTCTTCAGTGTCACATGATCCTTCAGAAATCATTCTAATGTGAGGATTTGCTGCTCAAGAAACATTTGCGATTTTTTTCAGTGTTGAAAAGTTTCAACATGATTTCTCCAGAACTCACTGACGAACAAAGCTCAAAAGGTCATTTATAACACTTTATAATAACTGCATGCTATGAATCATTAGTTAAGCATTACTAAATAGTTAATTCGTCATTTATGAAGCATTAATACACATTAATAAACAGTTTATACATTGTTTGTTTCCTTTTTCTGTTTAGAAGATAACGGAGCCTTTAAATCTCCTTTACGAGGCATAAATAGTCCTCACTTTAGATGACAACTACCACATGTTTTATAACTACCTGAATTAATCATGAATTACAGTAGGAATACAAGTTAATAAAGCATTTATTAACACACCGAGTAACTATTACTATTATATCTAAACAATATGCATAAATGTACATTTAAATATTTATTAATCATTTCCTTACACTTTCAAAATGCTCTTATGAACCACTGACAACTCCTAAATAACTGGTTTGTAAATAATGTAATATTTAGAAATGATAAATTGTTCATTAATAAAGTATGAAAATACAATTATTGAACACATTATAGATATGCTTATGAATCAAGAATAAAGCCTTTACAGCTGTATTTATAAACTGCTTAATGTGTATTAATGCTTTATAAATGATGATTTAACTATTTACTAATGCTTAACTAATGATTCATAACATGCGGTTATAAAGTATTACTGATCATTCTAATATTCTAGAACGTTCTAGATGTCTTTACGGTCACTTTACCGATCAATTTAATGTGTCCTTGCAGTATAAAAGTTAAAGTTAAAGCTATTCTGACCCCAAACTTTGGAAGAGTACATTATATACAGCATGTGACGGATTCGATCAGTAATGCTGCACGTCAACAAGCACAAAGAATGGAAAAACGCGAGGACAGAAGATACTCCACAGGCATAGAAAAGCTCTAGTTATGTATAAACACCATAAAAACAGTGTTACAGATGTGAATCTGGTATGAGAACAGAGAACTGAGAGAGCAGAGGAAGTAGTCATTTCAATCTGATAGAGAATAAGATCTCATAAGCTCTCTCTGATAAATGAAACTCTTAATGCAGCGCGGCGTTACGGAGCACTTATGAGTCTCACTGAGATCAAGAGGATAAAACCAAGAGCAGGAAATCACTGGATCCTCCAGGTGAGGAGATTCCTCCTCAAACCAAAGGAAATTCTCCTGAAGTTACTGTTTTCATCCATAAGCTGAAAGTATTTTTGGTAACAGCGCTGGTTTCCTGTATTGTGCTCATTTAGCGTAAGGACTGACCACAGAGCGACCGGTCAGCCACCCACTCAACCACAGCAACCTTACAGATGGAAATGAGGAATGAGATGTTTGAAGCACAGGAAGAATGTTTGCTGTTCATCAGAATTTGTAGAAACCCTAGATACGTTTGGTCTGCTGCAGAAAGCAAACCTCGAGCTCGAATTGTCCAAACAACAATCATGACTTTCAAACGTGAGGAAGATTTTGTTTTATTCAGGAAGGATGCATTAAACTGATCAAAAGCAACATTCATAACGTTACAAAAGATGCAAAAATCAAAGAATTTTAAAATGAAATGTATCAGTTTCCACAAAAATATGAAGCGCCGCAATTGTTTTCAACATTCATAATCAGAAATGTTTCTGAGCAGCAAATCAGCATAAAAGAATGATTTCCGTGGATCACGTTATGGAAAAAACAGCTTTGATCACAGGAATAAATTACATTTGAACATTCACATAGAAAACAGCTACTTTACATTGCAATATTATTTCACAATATTATTGTTTTTACTGTATTTTAGATCAAATAAATGCAGGTTTGGTGGGCAAAAGAGACTGAAAACATTTCAAAACTTTGCAATTGGTAAGATTTTTTTACAGTAGTGAACACACAAACAGAGTTATTAATACAGCAGCAAAAGCTGTTCAAAGATAATTCCTTTCACAATGCCATATCTGATCCTAAATGATCATATCTCCCACTGTAAAACATTAATATTTCTTCCAGTAAGTAGGGCAGAGCAACTCACATATTCACTTCTTTCCAGCGGCCCGAAGCACAAGCACCATAAAATCCACTTTCACAACAGCCTCGTGCAATACATGGAAAATGAGCCGTAATACGACTTGAAGAAGGCCATCAGAAACCCACTGATCATTCTCAAGTCAGTGTGCTGAACTAATTTAAATGTTTAAATTCAATTTATTTAAATTAAATGGCCTCATTTAAATATTTCTGTGTTAAATTGAATGGAAAGCAAACGTCGTTTAGATGTCAGAGCTCTTCTGTATGTGATTACCCATCTACACACTCTCTATCAGTCCAGACACGGTTCCCTAGTGAGCTGCCTTCAAAGACAGCATCCCATCGCAAACACACCCTGAGATATGAAGAGACTAACACGGAGTGTGTCGTTAGCATGTTACTGAACTAAAAACTTCATCTAAAGAGCACACACAAACACTGGGCAAAATTAAATTACTTTTTCATATTAAACCAAGAATGCCAACATTTCTCTAGGCTCTGTCTGCTCATCTTGGATGAATTTAGCTGCCTTCAGCATCCCTTGGGAAGTTCCTGCTTACAAGTTTGGAAATGTGAGTTTGGTCAGTGAAAATGCAAGATGCTGAAACTAAAAGCATTCAAAATCGTTGTCAGTAATTTAAATAAAGCTGAACTAAAATGCAATATACAAATTAGATGAAAGAAAATTAGAAATATTGCCTTGGCAACTAACTGAAATAAAATAAGTTCTAAAGCGAAAACTAAATAGAAATTATATATAAACAAAATAACATTCAAATATTTAATTAACTTAAAATATTAATAAATATACAACTAAAACTGAAATAAAAATGAATTTGTTAAATAGAAATATTAACAAAAAATGTAAAACAAATAAAAATGACAAATGCACAAAACAAAAATACAAACTTAAATGAATATTGAAAATATAAAAATAAAAGCAAATTTAAAATATGAATAAATAATAAAACTGAAATAAAATTAATCTAAATACAAATATTAAAAAATATGAATAAAAATCACAAATGCACAAAACAAAATTAATAAAACTTAAAAAACTAAAATTTAAAATATAAAAATACACAAAAATAGCTCATTTAATTTAATAAATAATAAAACTAACACTGAAAAAAATTAAAGCTAAATAATGACAAATGCACAAAACTAAAATTACTAAACTAAAATATATAAATATACAAGCTAATTTAAAATATTAATAAATAATATAAGTTGAACTGAAACAAATTAAAATTTAAATCAAAATAGGAAATATATATATATATAAAAAAAAACCTAATACTAATAAAAATAACAATGCACAAAACAATTTTACTAAAACTAAACTGAAAGATTCAAGCTTATTTAAAATATAAGTACCACCATATATATTTTTATTTGGTAAAATATACCAAAGACTTTCAATGAGTCTGACACGGATTTTGTTCAACTCCAAATCCCGACAGATTTCCCACCGGTAATTGTGACACAGGCGTTACTCATGTGCACACCTCATAAATATGATCATTCGCACTTGAATGCAGCACGATTCGTGATTCAACACAATACATTCTGGGACAGTCTCTTCTGTGAAGGATACAATGTGATTCCGCTTTAGAATTCGCCCAAAACGAGTTATCTTACAAGACAGCACAGAGCTGCTGCATATCTTCTGGAACGGTCTCCACATCCGGAGCGCCAACAAGGCCTAAAAATACGGTCTTAGGTAGGCAGCAGCTCACCGGCGTTTGGAGCAGAGCTGAAGGGTAGACAACAGGCTAAAAATAAGAAGTGATGCATACAAGTATAAAAGCGATAGAAGTAGGGGAAGCGTGAGAGAATGAGTGCTGGCCGCCAAGAACAAAGAAGTGAAAGTGAGAAGGAAGACGAGAGGAAGTAATCAGTTTGATAAAGTAATTTCTCTGCACCTCCTCTCTCTCTCTCTCTCTCTCTCTCTCTCTCTTCCTCTTCTGGTTTAATTATTGAAAGTGGATTAGATCTGTGCTTCAGCTGCCCCAATGCATCCCAGCGATGAATATTACATAGACAGAGAGGAGGGGGAGATAAAACAGGGTGGCGGATATGAACTGAGACGAAAGGAGCCCGGGAAGAGAGGAAAAATGGGCGAACACGGGCAAAAACAACAGGACTAGAGCAGAGAATTGTGGGTAATCAGGGGTGACATCAAAGGCCAAGCGACCTGTTTTCCAGGTCTCTCTGGAATGCAGACACTGTAATTAGTGCTGTAGTCATGACGACTGCCGTGTTTCACTGCATGTATGTGATAAAACTCCTGCTGGAGAACATTCACTTCTATCATTTCGACTTAAACCAGCCGTCACTTGTCTAGTTATTCGCTCACACCCAAGAAAAGAGGTCGGAAGATAAGAAAGAATCCTACACAAGGAAAATCGGTGCGACGTGACAGGAAAAGTGAAGGAACCGTAAAAGCAAATCATGTGTTAAAAATGAAGCGCAGACTCTTTCTGCCGCACTGATTCAAATCTTTTCCGACTCAAAGCCTCCGCTGATATATCCTTGCTTTTACTCAAATGATGAAGTTCTGCTCAAAACAATGAGTATCAAACTACAACCAAGTGCAGAAAAGACAAATGAGTGTGCAAAGTTAGGTGTAAAATATGTCAAACTTGGCTTTGGAAGGTAAATAAAATCACTGCTAACTTAATTAGCCTATTATAACTGAAGCATCACGTGACACTGTGACAGTGTGTTGTGATTGGTCAAGTGTGTCGAGCATGTTTGGGAAATGTCCCGTCCCTTACCATAACCGTGAGTTTCAACACACAACTAACTCAACCAGGCCCCGCCCCTTACCATAACCGTGAGTTTCAACACACTACTACCTCAACTAGGCCACGCCCTTTACCATAATCATGAGTTTTAACACACTACTACATCAAACAGGCCCGCCCCTTACCATAACCGTGAGTTTCAACACACTACTACCTCAACTAGGCCCCGCCCCTTACCATAATCATGAGTTTTAAACACACTACTACCTCAAACAGGCCTCAAACATTTACATTTATGCATTTGGCAGAGCGACCTACATTGCATTCAAGGTACACATTTTTACAATTTTGTCAGTTCTTGCTTTCCCTGGGAATCAAACCCGTGACCTTGGCGTTGCTAGCGCCACACTCTTATTGTTTGAGCTACAGGAAAGCTATACCTTACCATAACCGTGAGTTTCAACACACAACTAACTCAACTAGGCCCCAGCCCTTACCATAACCGTGAGTTTCAACACTATTACCTCAACTAGGCCCCGCCCCCTTTTTGTGTATGCCTTGGGAGGAAATTATTTAAATTGGGAATATTGTGACGCGTGTTCCTGGTCCAGCCAACCAATCAGAGTACATTTTGCTTTTCAGAAGGAGGGGCTTCACAGAGACAGGAACTAAACCGAGAGTTACTGACAGACTGGGAAGACAGGAGCTGCAATGGAGAATACGAGAAAAATAATGAACATTCAAGCATGAAAACCTGTTCTAGCAGAGGCTAAAAACAACATCAAGACTTTGTAAAAAGGACTCTTTAATGATAACCCTGGAATCTGCTGTCTGTGTTCTGAATGGCTGTGGAACCTTCTAGAACCTCATTAAACACGTATGATGCTCGTGTGCTGTCAGCGGCTGCTACGAGAGAAACTAGAAGCAACCGCGGTGCGACTGCTGTCCAGCTGGCACAGACGGACGCGGTTACACACGCCAACGCCTTTCCTTCCCGCGCCCCTCATTTTATTTTCCACCTCTCCTCATTATGGTTCTTCCCTGCTTCTGAAAACTGCCTCACTCTCCGCTACAACGTTTGTAAAATACATTGTGTCACATCTATAATGTAATCTCCCACGTTAGTGCCAGAACTTTCTCACTCCCCTTGCTTCACTCACACTTTCTCCCTCGCACACATCTGGAGTCTATTAGAGGAAATGAGTGCGTTTCATCTGCTCTCCTACAGGCTCTTAAAACACCGAATTATGGGAGATTCCCAACGGACTCGCATCAGCCAATGAGTGAGCGGCTCCGTCGACATGATAACCGGACTCTCTCATCTTATCTCACTCATTCAGTACAACAGATCAAGTTTCTCATGAGTGAAAATCTGAGGACAGACAAGCAGGAGGAGGAACCATGAGCGATCACATGATAGAGATAAACACGCCGGTTAGTGTCCTAACCAGCTGGGATGCATCAGGTTTCCAGTGTCAACTCCATGAAAGCGAGAACAAATCAATGGCATCTCAGTCAGTTAGAACATATTTGACATTTAAACTCAATGTGAAATGCAGTTTGCAACCCATTATACTTGCCTTGTGCAACACTTGTAGTGTGATGCATTTACAACTGAAACTGGATATTTAATGAGGAGAAAATGGGCGGGGCTTGATTTTGTTCATTAGATTTGATTGGATGCATCGCAAGGAATTTCTTCCATTTACTCTCTTAACACGTTGTACTAAGTTAATAGAGCCAAATTTAATTTCATGATGACTTCAGCGTTTTCATAAAGAATTTGAGGCTGTTTGCAGAAAAAATATGAAGGACGAGTGTAATATAAATATTTACAATAATTATTTTTAAAGTTTAATTAGTTACACAATCACTGAAAAGTTTATTTAATACTTTTAATAAATATTATTGCTGCTATTACATTTTAAATAGATACGAATTAAATGGTAAATAATATTTACTTAATATAATGTAATACAGTAATTCAGATTAATGCTGTTCTTTTGAACTTTCTATTCATTAAAGAATCGAGAGAAAAAAAATTCAGTTTCCACAAACATCTGAAGCAGCACAACTGTTTTCAACATTGATGATCATAAATGTTTCTTGATCAGCAAATCCTCACATTAGGATGATTTCTGAAGGATCATGTGACTCTGAAGACTGGAGTTATGATGCTGGAAATTCAGCTTTGATCACAGGAATAAACTACATATTACAATATATTCACATAGCAAAAATGCATTTTAATTTGCAATAATATTTTACTGTTTCTGATCAAATAAATGCAGCCTTGGTGAGCAAGAGACACGTAAAGTTCTTTCAAAAACATTACAAAATCTTACCGACCCCAAACTTTTGAACAGTTGTGAGTGGTAATTTTAGTAAGTGATTCGTTTCTCACCTCTGACATGTTCACACGTCCCTCCTGGAAGGAGCAGTCGTTGGCGTTCTGCGTGCACAAATGCCTATATTTACACCAGTGACACGGGAACGAGCCGTTCACACAGGACAAGCACCTGGAAGAGAACAGACATAAGACACAGGTGAGAATCAATGCCAAAAACACACTATACAGTGAGGAACCACACCGCTCCGTGTGTGTCCTTGCGCTTTGACCTCACATGCTCCCATTCTGCCCATGAAACTGTGAAATAATCTCTCATTCCCTCACAAAGATCCACTTTATTAGGTGTCTCCGGTTTAAGAACGAAAGTGATGACAAAATAGAGAGAGAGAGAGAGAGAGAGAGAGAGAGCGATCAAAGAGATGAGGATTTCCCATTAAAACTTGACAAGAGTAGATAAGAAAAGAGAGAGAAAGACAAAAAAAAAAAAGTAGTGCACTGCATACATACGCAGCTGCCCTCTAAGGGTGCATACCTTGATCACTATATATAGATGGAAAAATATACAGCGCGCGCACACACACGTGCTCATTTTTAATCAGATTGAAGCGTCTCTCTCAGCTGACTCTCACAGACACTCTGAAACCATCTGAGGCTTCTGTTCTGACTGCAATACAAAGTCATTTGTTTCAATTATTCAGTATTAAGTCCAGCAATTTGTTCACTCAATGACATTAATTGATGCTTTAGGACAAAGAGCTCTGACCTCATAATGGTTTCAAACACTGAGTCTAATTGACCAATCAGCTGCAGCGTTGAGAGAAGCTGTCCAATCAGAGTTGAGAAATGATTGCTTAATGAAATCTGGTATCAGCATTCACAATGATTTTATATTTATATATATAAACTCTATCTATCTATCTATCCATCTATCTATCTATCTATCTATATATCTATATATATATATATATATATATATATATATATATATATATATATATATATATATATATATATATATATATATATATATATATATATATATATATATATATATATATATATATATATATATATATATAGAGAGAGAGAGAGAGAGAGAGAGAGAGAGAGAGAGAGAGAGAGAGAGAGAGAGAGAGAGAGAGAGAGAGAGAGAGAGAGAGAGAGAGAGAGAGAGAGAGAGAGAGACTGACTGACTATTGGTTAACAGAAATTTCATTTCTTTAAAGATCTAAATCATTCAGCATGCCGAGCATTGTGAGTGTTTTAAGCAAAAGCATTGAAGGATTCTGGTGCATAATTGTTGCATCTCTGAATCCCATGAGGAAACACAAGCACATGTGGTTGAGTGTGTGCATTTGTGTGTGTTTGTGTAGGTAATGATCCCCCATCGAGACGCCATTTGTCAGTTTGTTAATGCTGCATCTCCAGAGACACATAATCTGCTAATCAGCATGAATAAATCGAGAGGGTTGCTGTGATGGAGAACAAATGGATGCAGGTGAAAACACAACATGTCTGAGATATGCAAGAACACACAAATAAAGACTGTAAAGACTGAATATCTTTAAAAATGTCACAATGCGATAATTCCTTAGTCAGGGCAGACGAAAGAAAAGTCCATGATGGACAGACATACATGTTCAACATGATGAACTGTTGTGTACTGGGTATGGATTCGATTACTGTGTGATGAGTACTGACAATCTTTCTTTAGTGTGTAATGTTGCGGTTTGAGCATGAAAAATTGCAAAGTTTCAAAGTCCCTCCAGCGGGAGTAATTCTCTATATCAGAGTCAGTGTTTCTGAAATCCCTGAAACGCCTCCGTTGTAGTCTTGAGTTTTCTTCTGGGAACAAACATGTCACAATATTCCTCATTTAAATAATAGATATGCAGAATAAAGGGGCGGGGCCCCTAGTAGTGTGTTATGGTAAGGGGCAGAACATTTCCCAAACACACCCAAAGTGCTTGACCAATCAGAACACACTGCTCCAACTAACCAATTGAGCACAGTGTGCTTTTCAGAAGGAGGGGCTTCATAGAGACAGGAACTAAACAGAGTGTTACTGACAGACTGGGAAAATAATGAACATTTAAGCATGAAAACCTGTTCTAGTACAAAATCAAGACTTTGAAAAGGGGCATAACATGGCCTCTTTACACTGAAGTCTTCAAATATTAAATATACCCCAAAATGTGGGTTATAATGATTGCTACAGCCTCAATCATTGTTCAACAAAAAGAACCCTAAAATTATGCCTTTCCAAAACGTTTCCAGTGGACAATTTTATAAAAGCACCAGAAGAAATAGGTTGTGAAAATGAGACATGACCCAGAGCCTCAAAACAGTACAATATATGTACATCCATCAATCACCGTTTCATTTTCATTTAACTCCTTTCATTACATTTGCCTTCTATCCTGACCATTTGCTTCCAATCTTTCAAATCAGTGTTTCCCCAATCCATTATATCCAACTGTTAAATTTGAACTGGTTCACTTAAAGCAGAGATTTCTTAAAATAAGTGGTAAGAAGATAATAAATGTGGCCTTATTTTTCTTCCTGACCCCTGCACCAATCCCGAGAGAGGATTTAATCCGCGTCCCGTCTGGAGTGGGGGTGATTTCAGGGTGTCCCCTGGTTTAAGCCCCTCACGCTGAGCTCTCTTCCCCCACAGACGGATCCCTGATCAACATAAACCCCTGCACACACGCGCTGGAGGAGCGGAAATCTAACTCTCGCCGGGAGGGTCATTTCCTTCTCTCATTAAGATGCCGGGCTGTTCTAAAGCCCAACGCCTCAGAGAGCCTCATCACGGACCGAATCTCACAAAGAAACATCCAGGTCATATTTCTACTCAAAGTAGAAAACTGTACATTGCATAAAGAAAATTAAAGGTTACTTTTAAAACATTAACTTGGTTTGCATTGCAATTTGATTATTTTCATGACAATTAAGCACATCCAATTCTCATTATCATAATGCAACATATAACTTTTGAGTTTTGTATCATTTTCTCTTTTTATAACTGTTTTTATTGGCAAGAATGAATGTAATTATGTAAAAGTACTGTCTTTATACAAATCATCTAGCTATATTAATGATTGTCATTTTTGTAATACATTTTTTTAAAGCTGGTACACAAAATATCATTTTACATGTTAAGTCAAATATCTTTTGCAATACAGTAATTAATTTTATTTTTGCGTTACATATAAACATAATAAATTCTATTTTCTAAAGAAAAGGCAGTATGAGATACTAAATTATAATACTTGAAAGGGCAAAATTAATTGTTTTAACTGCTATGGAATAAATAGGCAGTATTTTCTTTTGGCAAAATAACATTTCTGGTGAAATATGACCTGGAAATGATCCTGACAGGTTTCATGAAATTCACACACTTCCTCCTGCTTTATTTCTTTATCATCTACACAAAGCTTCCAACAATGTCCATAAAAACACTTTATTATCGAAAATAAAACCCTCTAAATGGCGGTTGTGCTTTTAGAGATGTGGACGTATTGAATAAAGAAGCATGTGATTATCCAATTATGAAGTGTGTATTTTTCAAGTGCACAAGCTGGTCTTATCAGGGAAGAGCAGTGTGACCTAGTTTTAAAGCTCACTGCTGATCTTGTGTGTGTGTGTGTGTGTGTGTGGGAAGGTATTGTGTATCTGAGATGCTGTTACTCTGAGAGGTGTGTGTCTGTGTGTGTTATATCTCTGGAGACAGCTTTGGCTCATCTGTCCTGCAATAAGACACTACACAGACCTCCCAAAAGAGTCCGAACCCATCTGGAGCATCTTAGAAGCACACACACACACACACACACACACACACACACACACACACACACACACACACACACACAGTCAGTGCAGTGTATTCATTGAGATGTTCAGCTGGGGGTCCCACTATCTGTAGGATTCTAACCACAGTCTGTTTTCAAGAGAATAACTGTCAATCAACACGCCACCGGTTGCCACAGCAACAGAAATATGACCCCACCCCCCTGAGTGGGTAAAATGAGAAGAGCAGAGATAAAGAGCGAGAGGAAGAATGGACTCACGATCTGTGGATGCTGCAGTTGTAAAAGGTGAAATCCACACTGGCAAATTTCTGCCCCGTTTCCCTCGATTTCAAGTAGAGCTTCACCACATGAGTGTCTCCTTCAGTGACAAAGAGAGAGAGAGAAGAGTTGAGCAACATCTCATGAAGGATCAAATATGTCCAATATTGCGCCACTGAATCAGCTGCTATCAAAACACTCGTGTAAGGAGTGTTTCCACTGAAACCTTGAGTGGCATGTTGCTTATATTGTACCACAAACAATGCAGTGCATTAGTGTGCTTGAGCATTAATATAGTATAAGGGTTTATGTTTATCTACACGTTGTACAGTGGCTTTAAACAGCAAAATTTAGAGACAGAACTATCATTTTACAACTTGATAAACACTTGTTGGGTTACATTAAGTCTACAGCTACATCCTAATTGACATACGTACTTCACTGATGATTAAGAAACTGCACCAGCACTGGACATACAGCATCGTAACATTGTGTTTTGAAACCACAGATCTCTTTGATGAACAGTGTTCGCATGTAATCATTCGTATCTAACAAGATTCATTCCTTAAAACACAATGTGTTTAGATTCATAGTTAAAAACTGCGCTAAGACAGAATCAGCCTAAAAAAAAAAATCAGAAAAACTAAAAAAGTTCAATGCAATATTAGCTGTAATGCAGTGTTATTTTAGTATTATTGAGAAACTATTTTTAAATATTGAAAAAAAAAATGTCATTTGTTAAAAGTTGTCGTCATTTTGTGCGCATGTTGTCATTTTTGTAAATATGTCTATATAGTTTTTTTAAATTCATTTTTAATTTTAGTTTTAGATATTTTAGCACATAAAGTTAAAATAAATGAAAGTGAGAAGAGTTGATTTGGCTGAAAAAAGCAGAAATAAAAAGTAATAAGTAAGATTATTTCAGGTAATGTTTATTTTATTTCAAGTAACAAAAATGTTTGGTCACACTTCAGTTTAGGGTCCAATTCTCACTATTAACTACGACTTTTGCCTTGAACTCCTAATTACTGCTTATTAACAAGTTAGTAAGTCTAGGATTAAGAGATGTAGAATATGGTTATGCAGAATAAGATATTAATATGTGCTTTATAAGTACTAATAAACCACCATATTCTAGTAATAGGCATGCTAATATGCCGGTTGAAAGTCTCCTCATATCCTGATAGCAATCACTATGTTAAGCAGTCTAAATGTATTTTATAAATATATATCATCCATGGAAGGCGTAGGACCATAAAATGTTCATTCAATCGTATTGTATGCTTTCAACGCGAGCAGGCTAAAGTTAGCATTTCCCAGATCACCTATTGCACCTTTAATAGAGAGAATTGGACTCTAAACTCAAGTGTTACCAAAATGTTTTTTATGGTCTTAGATAACTGTAATAACCCTGCTGTACTCGACCCATGCACATTCAGAATACTCTTTTTGTACTAACATAAGATTTGGGACTAGAAATGGTTAAAAAAAAAAAAAATTATTTTCCCAAAACATTCACCTTTGTGCTGATTCTCATGCTCAATCGAACAAAAAACAAAAATGCAACAATGGCACATGGCTTTGATGCAGCATTTCATTTATATATTCCTGTACACTGCACTACTGTACTAGAGCCGCCACAGACATATTGGCATAATGACAAATAGCGTACTTTCCAGAACCATTAATGCAAGCAAACATGACAAAATCCATCAGTTTCAGTATTTTTTCTTTAATGCAAATGGATATGAATAAGAGCTGGTTCTCAATCCCTCAAACTATATAGGACAGAGATCATGTGAATTGTAATGTTGCCTATGATCTGAAAAACACTGAGTGAACCTCTGGAACAATCTGAAGGTATGATATAATACCCATCATAAACAATCAAAAGCTTGGTCATACTTGACTAGATTGATGTTACTCGTCAAGACTTTTAGATTTAAAGGCTTCTGCTGCAGAGCTGCTAGTTAGTGGTCAATAACTGGTAGTGTATATCTAGCCCAGATTGAGTGTGGCAGTGTGTGTTTACTGACTCTGTTGGTGTGTGATTGGGACGAGCTCTTTGGCTGACGGCGAGAGGCAGTAGATTCGTGATCCGTGTATTGTTGCTTCGGTCTCTGTGTAATCCTCGAAGGAGCAATCCACTCCTGCGGAAAGATCCGGAACGTTGCGGGCCTGAAGGACCAGCTGGCAGATCAATGGAGAAAACAGACAAAGTGAAAAAGCTTGGCCCACGTCCCCATATTTCATCTGTCACAACGCTGAAGGAGGCTTGTTTTTAAACTACACTCTACACGACATCTGCTGCTCCATATTGCTACCGCTCCATATGAACATCTATGGAAAAGTGGCAGATATAAATTGCTGTGCATGTAGCATCTACTGTAATTCACAGACCTGGACTTCGGCCATGGTGACGGAGATGTTGTTGGGCTGGACCGTCAGCTCCACACACTGATCCACTCTGGAAGCGAATCTCTGGGGTTCGTCTGCTCTCTCACAGCGATCACGTCGAGAACAACTGACATGTCAGAGAGAGAAAATAAACTTACATTACCACAAAAGTTCCAGCCTTGAGCAGCTCAGAGTATCAATAAAGTCTAATATAAACAACAGTGAGAGAAGGTTTGTGCTCCCCTGAAGGATTTCACATCGTCATTAAAGCTGCTTATGGGCTAAACATTCATTTTCTCCACAGGGATTTCAAAAACATTTATATTTATACACACAAACAAACCGATCA
>CM031948.1:1550000-1557500 GCA_018749465.1 Paracanthobrama guichenoti | reverse complement strand
TGTTTATCTTAAACATGGCAGTGTTTTATAATCATTCACAGAACGGGAAACAAACATGATTATGTATTATCATTAACTTTAAACATCACACTTTATATAACGTCATGAGTTTGTGATGATTATCATTGATTGTGTGTCCAGCAGTGATGTATTATCTGGATTCAGAAGTGAATGGTCAACAAAACATCAATGGAGTCTCATGTGACGTATAGAGCAGATACACGCATAGCTGCATTACAGAGGTAGGTAGGAGTGTGTGTGTGTGTGTGTGTGTGTGTGTGTGTAAACATCAATAATCAGATCAGATGACACTGTCATTTACATCTCATTGATCTCTCACTGTATGTTCTACATGTGTGTTAGAGACTAAAATAACTCTATACTCCATAACACACATGCATGACTGATAGATCAATGAGGATTTGAGGACAGTGCTTATCAAAAAAAAATATGTCATCCATTTTATTGTGTCAGCTTCACATGTCAAATAAGCATCAATGTTTGGTCAAGATCTTGTATTGACAATGCAAGAGTCCAAGCACTCTGTAAAGTCTCCTCCAGCACATCCCAAAGACTCCCAATGAATTTAAGCTCTGGACTCAGAGGTGCCAATTCATGTGTGGAGATGATCCTGCATGCTCCCTCACATCCATTCTTTCAGTTTGAGCTGATGAATCTTGACATTTCACACTCTTTAAAACTTCTTTCTACCCAAATCCTGGGTTGAGCCTTTTTGGGTACTTTTTGGGGGGTTATTTTATTTCCAGTGTTTGGGTAGTTTTTGTATAACCCAGATCCTGGGCCAGACACAACCCAGTGTTTGGGTAGTTTTTGCGCTACCCAGATCCTGGGTCAGACGTGACAACCCAGTGTTGAGTTATTTATTGCAGGCTTTTTGCGTCCTCTTCAGGAGAGAGCAGTGCAGCTCCGTCAAATTGGTGCATGTCTTTGGTAAAATACATGTTTGTTTGTGTACATTTTATTTTATATATAAATTCGTTATTGTGCTGAATATTGTTTAATTTATGCAAAGCAATATAGAGGGGCGTGATGTGAGTCACCTAAACGAGTGTCACAACGGTCTTTTCTCCTGATGGAAACACCTGGGTGCCTTGCATAAAATTGTATGATTTTATTAAAAAAGATACAGAATATAAATGCTTAGGATGTTAAAATATGTTCTCAGAACTGTACACTGATTGTTTATGGATAGGTTATAGAGCCAGTCACCGTATATTTCGGCTACGAGAGAAACGCAGGGTGACGTGGAGTTGAAGTTAGAAGTTCCCCCACTGAACATGACAGGCTCTGGCATGAGATCCAGCGCCGTTACGGGACTGCTCGATCACACCTGAATTACTTCTAAACGTTTAGTGTTTACTTCTAATATTTGTTAAATGAGCTTAAATGTAGGTAATATGTTTTAAAAATGATATAAAATATGTTATAATAAAGGAATTATCATGCAAACAGTGGTTGTGTCGAGTATTTTAAAAAAGTTTAGAGGATTTTAGTTAATCCAAAGGCATTGATTCATGTTTTTAACCTTGAGTTTTCTAGTGTGCATCCTGAAATATGGCCATGATGGGTCTTCCTACTTGGTTGTTTACAAAATGAAAAGATACACACTCCATCAATTAGGGTTAGAAGAACCTTTGCCAAACATATGCTAACATGCTAGAAACATAGCAACAATAATCACTGCAAAAATGAGCCATAGACTCTTAAGCAACTTTTATTTGTCCAGTTAGTGTGCACTGACGTGAAGTTTAAACTTTTGGTTGCATGATGAGCATCAGTTTTGTAAAAGCTTTGTGCAGAACCATCTGAGCTGGAATGAATGGATTATGCATAACGAACACACAACCTACTTGTGGAACCATTAAGATTTCTTGCATTTTGACATTTTAATGGCAATTAAGCACATTTTTGGAAAATGACCCTGTCCAGGTAATTTAATTAAAATTATGAAGCATGTAAAAGTGAGTGCTCACCTGTTTGTCGGTGAGCGTGTAGATGAACTGGAGGTCGGGGCTGAACAGCATGTCCCGTAGCACCGGACTGCCCTCGCTCACCGGGACGCTCTCGTACAGCAGCGCCGGCCTGGACGGACTCACCGAATTAATCAGAATCTGACAAAACAAGAGCATCAACATCTCATTAATATATCACATAACACAAGCACAATCATCTCACACACAGAATCGCACAACAAGCGGCCAAACGCTTTCATCATGTGAACACAAACATCATTACAATAATGACATCAGACCGTCAGGACGCGCTAATTGCCACGAATATAATAATCTCTGTCTGCGTCTCTCAGGAGAGAATCGGCGAGAGGATGAGAGCCGGGATCAAATCCCTCATTCAGCATCAATCTCTCCGTACGACTACAAGAGGATTAGCTACATTAGCTGCTAATTGAATCATACAATGAAGACAGACGCAACTGTTACACCGACACCAACGGCACATTTATAAATACAGGCTTATACTGCACCGACCACACACAATCCACGCACTGTGCTTAAACACACCACTGCTTGACTTAACTTCAACAAAGTCTTAGCTGTTCACAAAAGCCATCTGAAAGCAGTCATTAAGTGTTTTCTTTATTAATCATCATGATTTACTCAAACTCCAGCAGAACGAATCAAATAGTAATGAGAATGAAAACATTTAGAGCACAGCTTCAGTGTCAGGGCTCCTTTAAACAGGATTTCTTTATGAAGAATCAATATTTAACAGAACATCCACACTGATTTTGAAGTTATTCTGTGGTGAATAAATACTACAGAAAAAAAAAAAAAAAAAAAAAAGTAATTTCTACATGAAAAAGTTAGTTCAGACAAGAATAAAAAAATTAAAAACCCAAAAGTAAACTCTTTGAGTACTTTACCTTCTTTGAGTAAAGTATTCAATTCAAGCTTGTAGAAATTAAAGCGTAAATAACAATGTTATAAAATTAAGTAACTTTTCTGATACTGGTGTTCCCATCCTGCACTGGGGTTTGAATAATTAATGTTTTCCAGCTGTATTTACACTGTTTTATCATTGCTTTTGTTGTTAGGTTTAGTAACTTGCCATTTTGTGACATTTGGAGTTTATTTTCTACTCAAAATGACACATTCATACTCTAAAACGATCCATCGAATGTTACCGGCACGTGTATTGTGGTCTCTGTGGTATTCAGGTACTACTGTTATACAGTCTATCTGTTATATAATCTATTGAGTTATTTACTTGGATATTTCTAAGTAAAGCATACACTTTAAAAAGCGTGGTTTGATTCAGTGTTATATTGTTAGAGTAAAATATATTTCAATGGAAACTTCAACCAAGTAAAAATGTTACCTTTATTGGCCAAGGTAAAATTACAAACCCGATTCCAAAAAAGTTGGGACACTACAAATTGTGAATAAAGAGGAAGACCTTTTAAAGAGGTGCTGTGGAAGTTTCAAATTTCAATATTTTACTCAGAATACAACATCAAATGTTTAAAACTGAGAAAATGTATCATTTTAAGGGAAAAATAAGTTGATTTTAAATTTCATGGCATCAACACATCTCAAAAAAGTTGGGACAAGGCCATGTTTCCCACTGTGTGGCATCCCCTCTTCTTTTTATAACAGTCTGCAAACGTCTGGGGACTGAGGAGACAAGTTGCTCAAGTTTAGGAATAGGAATGTTGTCCCATTCTTGTCTAATACAGGCTTCTAGTTGTCCAACTGTCTTAGGTCTTCTTTGTGGCATCTTCCTCTTTATGATGCTCAAATGTTTTCTATGGGTGAAAGATCTGGACTGCAGGCTGGCCATTTCAGTCCCCGGATCCTTCTTCTACACAGCCATGATGTTGTGATTGATGCAGTATGTGGTCTGGCATTGTCATGTTGGAAAATGCAAGGTCTTCCTGAAAAGAGGCAGCGTCTGGATGGGAGCATATGTTGTTCTAGAACTTGGATATACCTTTCAGCATTGATGGTGCCTTTCCAGATGTGTAAGCTGCCCATGCCACACGCACTCATGCAACCCCATCCCATCAGAGATGCAGGCTTCTGAACTGAGCGCTGAGAACAACTTGGGTTGTCCTTGTCCTCTTTAGTCCGGATGACATGGCGTCCCAGTTTTCCAAAAAGAACTTCAAATTTTGATTGGTCTGACCACAGAACAGTTTTCCACTTTGCCACAGTCCATTTGAAATGAGCCTTGGCCCAGAGAAAACGCCTGCGCTTCTGGATCATGTTTAGATATGGCTTCTTTTTTGACCTATAGAGATTTAGCCGGCAACGGCGAATGGCACGGGGGATTGTGTTCACCGACAATGTTTTCTGGAAGTATTCCTGAGCCCATGTTGTGATTTCCATTACAGTAGCATTCCTGTATGTGATGCAGTGCCGTCTAAGGGCCGAAGATCACGGGCATCCAGTATGGTTTTGTATGGGTTTTATATTGCTCTTATTGCTCCCTGTCCCAACTTTTTTGGAATGTGTAGCTCTCATGAAATCCAAAATGAGCCAATATTTGGCATGACATTTCAAAATGTCTCACTTTCAACATTTGATATGTTATCTATATTCTATTGTGAATAAAATGGAAGTTTATGAGATTTGTAAATTATTGCATTCCTTTTTTATTCACAATTTGTACAGTGTCCCAACTTTTTTGGAATCGGGTTTGTACTGATTTTCTTTGTTAATTTTACTTTATTTTAATTTGTGAAATTTACTTTTAAAAACTGTTTTTGCATGCATACTTTTCAGTTTTTTTTTTTCAGTGCAGGATGCTCTTTTCCATACTATGAAAAATATCAGTGATTTATGCCATCGAGCTCCAAAGATAACTGCACAAAAGCAGCCCATTTTTAACAACAGCCATTGTAATAACTAATATTTTGCACACTAGCATTCAAAAGTTGAGTCATTAAGATTTCTTAAAAATAAATGAATACCTTTATTCAGCAAGAATGCATCAAAATGACAGTAAATACATTTATAATGTTACAAAAGATTCTATTTCAAATAAACAAATGTTCTTTTAGAACTTTCTACTTATTAAAGAATTCTGAAAAATAAAGCGTTTCATGGTTTCCGCAAACATATGAAGCTGCACAACTGTTTTCGACACTAATAATAATCATAAATGTTTCTTGAGCAGCAAATAATCATGATTTCTGAAGGATCATGTGACACTGAAGACTGGAGTAATGATGCTGGAAATCAGCTTTGATCACAGGAATAAATTACATTTGACACATACGCGTACACGGACACAAAAAAAAAAAAAAAAAAAAAAAATATATATATATATATATATGTATTTATTTATTTATTTATTTATTTATTTATTTATTTTATCTAATAAATGCAGACTTGGTGACCAAAGGAGAAAAAGAAAAAAAAATCTTATTAACCCCAAACTTTTGAACAGTAGTGCATATATGAAGAACAGAAGCAAATTGAAGTCATCATTCACTACATATCTCCATCTGGGCTGCAGTCACACAGGTTTAGAAAGTCACGAGAATGAATCATGACAGACTTTTCATTCAGATACAGTGAGCACATATGAGTGCATCAATGTAACGAGACCCGGTGGAGGTATATATTACTTATGTAAATATGATGGGGCGAGGGGAAGCGTGCATGTTGAACACATCCATCACTTCTATTGCTCTCAATAAACATGCACCATTAACTGAGCAGCATCTCTGACGGTGACGCAGTGATCGCTTGTGTGCTTCAGCCAACAGAGTATCTGAGCCTGTTAATACACCAACATTTCATCTCAAACCACATAAAATCACTTACACACACACACTGAGCACACATGAATGAGCAATACACAGATCAAACACAGTTTTATTGCCATTACAGACCCAATGCAAGGAAAATATTAAAATAAAGCCGCCTGCGATTATGCTGCAACAAATGGACAATAACCTTAGAGAAAACAATGATTAATCCACAAACACAACAGAATCGAGTGACTGATTCAAATAATCTATCAAGATTTTAATATTAGCAAAAACAGTCCAGTTAGTTGAGACGTAATCTATGTACATAACATAATTATACATGTTACTATAGAGTTGTGGTTTGGTTTAAGGTTAGTTGCTTGTAATTATGCATTTACTGTTATTACTATAGTAAGTACATGTAACTACATCACCTTAAAATGGTCGGTAACACCATTTTACAATGTTATACGTTACATGCTGTTAATAGAGTAATAACTATTAATTATGCATAAGTACATGCAACGAACCCTAAACCTAACCCTATAGCAAGTACATGAAGTTAATTCATATTACTCAGTAATTAAAGGTGCAGTGTGTAGCATTCATGAGAATATATTGACAGAAATGCAATATAATATACATAACTATGTTTTCAGTGGAGTGTAAAGACCTTACATAATGAGCCGTTATGTTTTTATTACCTTAGAATGAGTCATTTCTATCTACATACACCGCGGGTCCCCTTACAGTGAAGTCACCATTTTACATGTTTCTACAGTAGCCCTAAAGGGACAAACTTCTCTACAGAGCGCTAGCTACTCTCTGCTGTCTCAGACGACAACATCTTTGTCCTGTGTCGGCCACCGTAGCTTCCACCACTAGATGCTGCTAAAATTTACACACTGCACTTTTAAATGTATAGTTACAGTGTAACAAAGACACCTTCAAATAAAGTGTAACCAAATAATCTTAGCAATTCAAGATTTCTTTAAAAACAAAAATGGCATGGAGGCCAGTTAGTTGAGCTGCTGATGTCGAATCAATACTTGCACTTTGAGAGAATACACATCTGCAATATGTTCCAAAAATGTCTATGGTGCACATAAGATAAACTTGCGACATTTGTGAATTTAAATGCACGTGAATCTGCTGTGTGACAAGTTTCATGTGTTTCTCACACATATGTTGCCTAAAACAGAATCTGCTGGTTTCCAGACGAGGCTCTCTCTCACATGTGTCTGTGCTTAGCAGGACTAGCAAGTCAAATAAATACAACACAGGACGAGAAACAAAGTGTGGATATTTACATATATGAATAATCATTTGAGGCGTACTTTTATACACAGTAAAAACGAAGTCTAAATAGCGTGGTGAATGTTTACTTGGTTGTTAGTGAATGGGATAAAGATCTTCAATACACTCTGGCTTTAATAAGATTCAATACATTTTGGCAAGAATGGGACCTGGTGTCCTGCACTTTCTGAGAACAAAGCACCTGAACTGGGCAAGCTTGTAATTACGACTACAGAAGTGGGAAATTTCGGACAGCAGGTGAAGACCGCTTTATTACAGCTGAAGTCGTGTGTTTAGACTACAGGCTGACCATCACGCGTAATAGATTTCAGGGTTCAGAAGCGTATGCGAAGAGAAGGTTCTCAATCTGGTGCGACTCTTGTGCCAGTCTGAACTCTGGGTGGGAACAACAAAATTACATTTTACTTGTGGCATCATGAATTACAAATTAACGCACCTCTAAAATG
>CM031948.1:1530000-1542500 GCA_018749465.1 Paracanthobrama guichenoti | reverse complement strand
CATGCACACAAAGAGACATCTTCATTTACTTGCTGTGAAAAGTCTGTTAGCATGTTTTAGCAGTCTGTATCTCAGGCCATTCCCAAACGCTCCACGCATTCATTCTCCTTGTCCTCTGGGAGAGAGAGAGGTTGCCGCTCAGAAAGACGAGGTCTCTCTCCTCAGGCTGTTTACAGGCCCTCTGAACTCGGTTTGCTTTATGAACACAACACAAACGCTTCTTTTCCACCGTCTCTCAGTAGTTTAGTTATTATGATCGATGTTTCTTCCTCTCCATGAGGCATCAGGAAGCATTGTTCCCAATGGGCAGATAGAGAAACAAGAATAAAAGACGACGGGAAAAGCCTCTGCAGGAAGGCAAATTTGGGACACAACCAAACATGCACATTAGTAGGGCTGCATGAGTCTTCAAAATAAAACCGTAATTGCAAGTACTATTGTCAAAAGTACCGACCGCAATACCAAGTCTGTACCGAAATGTTAAAAATGTGCTGCTTTGAGTGCTGTTGAGCTGGAATCGTAAACACCTCTGACTGGCCATTGTGCTCACGCACTCATCAGATGTGTCTGTGATCGGCTGCAATGATCAACGCACGGGAGCATTTGAAAGCACACAGAAGTGTTTGAAAGCGGGAGCTGGAGCGTGTCAAAGCACAAGCAGGCGTCGACCAGCGGACCGGTAGGCTGATAGGCATTCAAACGCTCCTGTGTGTATCCGTGTAAGCGCTCTGTGAAAAGCGTCATTGATGTGTATTTACAACATGTTTTTGAAGCGCTGGTCATTGTAGCCAATCACAGACATATCTGATGAGCGCAATGGCCAGTCAGAGGTGTTAAGAATCCGCTCAACAGCGCTCAAAGAGTCACATTTTTAAAATTTCAGTATCGAATTGGTATCGTGGTCAGTACTTTTGACAACACTACAATAGTGTGATCAAATCACAAAGGCCGCTGTTTAATTAAATAAACATATGCAACGCATGTTTCAGAGTGAAGCACGGCACTGTGATCATTTACACACAAACCGTTCCAGTGCTTTTAGTGTCGGGCTTGTTTACAGTTGTATGGCAAAATAAAATGATTACTTTTATTATGATTATATTTTTCTTATATATGTTCTAATTTTATTACAAAACATCACAAGAGTAATATTTATTTTGTTTTGTAATAATTTATAGTATATTTTTATTATTTTAGACAAATTGTGCATCCCTACAAAGAAAAAACAAAAACAAAAACACCACTTTAAATAATTTTGTATTAATTATTTTTAACAGAAAAATAGCAATTTTAATGGATTTTCCCCCCGAATCATGCAGCTCGGTACATTAAACAGATTCACTGTTTCACCTCTGTGGTTCAGCACATTTAAACTCAGGTCACATGACACCAGAACCAATGGTGTTTGTCAAATGTAGCATCAAGCATCTAAAACCACTAGCTGATTTAATTCTGCTTCATTTGCATAGTCGCACGTCTATCGTGATTTTATCCATCGGGAATTGATTGGAAGGTGAAAAGGTCTCTGCATATTGTTCTTTGGTATTAACGTGCACTGATGAATCCAGCAGAAATGCGTTTTAAAAAGCAAATAAGGTCAATTTTGAGTTTATATTGTCTTTAACCATTCAGTATGATGAGGTCATGTGACTACTATTTGACATGATTATCATTACATTCATTGTGTTCTAGTGTACTTCATGTTTCACAGAGGCGGTCAGAACATGCGTCTCGTATGCCGGCGGCAGCCCCAGTGATTGTAATAATCACACGCACACACACGCTTGGCTGCAGCTCGCCGGCGCTGAGGGGTTTGACCTCGCCTGATGGAGGGCCACAAACTATTACAAGCCTTTTCTGCTAAGAGCAGAGCAATTGAAAATCCATTCACCCGACACACACACACAGCCTCCATCTGCAGTTATTGGCCCACTAAACAGCACAATACACACACATACACAGGGTAATTATGACAGAAGTCAAGAGTGTGTTTCAGGGACCCGTCTTAACCACAGGTATTCACTCACACACTCTCACACACACACACACACACACGAGCTGCATGATATTGAGAAAAAAAAAGTGGTATGCAATAACTTGTTAAATAACGCAATATTTGATACAATAATGCTTTAAGTGTGTTAAATATATTTAAAATCAACTAAAAACTGAAAATGATATAACCAACATACAGGCTTCACATTCTTTTAGTGAGAAGAAAGTGAACAGTGTTTTACAGTAGCATTACATAAAAAGTGTAATTTTAACATCAATGTAAACTAGGGTTTATGGTTTCAGGTAGGCCTACATTAGGTTTATTTAACAACAGAAACAATCAAATTTACAAAAAAAAATCTCTGCTTAGACTTTACTGTATGAATTACAGTATATATACACACACTGATTCTTAAAGCTACAAAAGTTATTCAGTCAAGAGTCTTTTGCTGTTTGATTAACATTAATAAAGGTTTATTAGGCTGCTGTCACTTTAAGAGCTGCACAGATCCAATACATTGTTACACGCATGCCTGGTTTAACCGCTGCGGAGGGGAACAGTCCCTGCGTGACTCACCATAGACATAAACAGAGAGAAGTAGCTCCGGCTGCAATGTTCTTCCGCAAGACGCATACAGTTCTGTTAATTAACCGCTAGAGCGCACAAAGTTACGGACTGCAGCTTTAACATTAATAAAGGTTTATTAGGCTGCTGTCACTTAAAGAGCTGCATGGATCCAATATATTGTTACACGCATGCCTTCTTTCTCAAATGTTTAGTTCACGTAACACATAACTGACTGCGTTTACGTGAATACTCACCTAGACTGGCATTTCGAGAATATTGTGTATGGCCATATAAGCTGCGGAAGAGAACTAAATTTGGGATTACGCGTGTCTGAGAGGCGGCTTTCTGTGCGCCCTTATTACATTTAATAACATTAAGCATATCACACGTATGTAACAGTCATATTTCCATCCAGTCTACTCTCTGTTGTTTGCGTCAATCTAAAACTTGGACTTTCTTGTAATACTCCAAAAGTTTACCCAGATATGAATGATTGTGTTTGCAGCATTGCATTTTCCTCAACACTGCATTCATTTACACCTCTAAATACTGGATCTAAAGCTACGGTTCTAACAGTGAACCTGCAAACTGTCTATGTAAATAATAGCAGCTGGTGATTCAAGTAATGCTGGATCCACCCGTCATAAAAAGAGAATTAAATCAAAGATTTGTGCAGAACGGACACTAATTATAACATTATCATCTTATCACATATGCAAGTTGTGTTTATTTCAATGGGTTTCATGCCCTTCTGCTCACACCCAGACTATAGACATCTTAGTCAAATCTACAGTGATCTCAATCAGTATATACACATGAAATCACAGACATCCAGTGACAAAAACTGTCATTCAAATCTCATTTATTCCGTTTGAAGTGCAAATGATGATTCCTTTAAATCATTTAGCTTTCTTCAGTTTTCACATATTTTTTCTATCTTTCACTCTTCAAACAGAGCGAGATGAAGAATCACCCCCAAACGAGAGACACACACACACACACAGTAAATCCTCTTTTATCCCTCACTGAACTCATTCTCGGCTGGCCTTGACCGCTGCGCTCCGTCAGATGCTACTTTTGGCCCTGATGTACGGCTCCGTTGGTCTGCCAGTGCAGACGGCTGCTCTCCAATGAAACTATGGATTTAACATTCATTCAGCTGCTCCTCCTGAACACTCGAAGCACATCCATCGCCGGCAGACCCTCGATAATCAGGCCAGAAAAATGAGCCCAACGCACAATGTTTGAACATGCTGAGCATGCTTATATAGTCCTTCACGTGATGTACTGCGCTCTCGAACAGAGAGAGTCACTCAGTCACTCTCGTCAATGGACTACATGAGTGCGCTTCATCTGGAAGAGGAGCTTCACATCCTGAACGCTTTAGAATTCTGCCGCTAAAATATGATTGGATGAGCTGAATTCTATAGGTTTGCTGTCACTAAGAGCTTATGCGTCTCTCTAAATATTAACGCTTACTTGAATACTCACCAATAAAAGGCATTTTTGACAATCTTGTGTGTATTTGACAGTTGAAGCGCAATAGGCCATGAAAAAAAAAATCTATTTGGTACTCATGAGCTGTTTGAGATGCAGCTTTATGTGAGCATCACTTATATAGATCAGTGGTGCACGTGCTTTTGGTGTAAAACCTGCGAGAATGAGTAAAATTATGTGTAATACAATCAGTCCCTCCAGAAAAATGTGATTATGCGATCGCAGAATTCAATGCATAATCAGCCAAAGTCTGCATATTTATGCGGGGGCCACATTTTTTCAAATACGCCGCACTTTCGCAAAAATGGCCGATTTCCATGCGCAAAATATGCGGGCTTGCATGATTTCATAATCCCCACATTTTCGTTGCAAAAAAGTCACTTATATCTTAGCAGAAAGTTGAACAATTTTGCGTTTACTTCACACAAGAGCAGTCATTTCCCCCTATTGCCATGGGAACGTTATGAAGTGACGTAATTACGCGACGTGAACATCATCGGAACGCTGCAAACTCTGCCAGTGTTAGAGGCTGCGCAGTTATAGGCTGAATCCGAAATATATATGCCCCCTATACCCTCAATTATTTGGCATTAACCATTTGTAGTGGTGTCCGAAAGCATAGTGGACGTTATTGAGTGCACTCATTCAATCCCACAATGCACCACAATACCGATGTACACACAACGGCTGTCCCATTCACTCCTTCAAGTGAACTGTACTAGTGGACTAACGATTGAGGTTTTAGGGGGCGATTTCGGATTCAGCCCGTTTTCATTTTCACAGTGGATTGTTGTTTCATTCAGGAGTTGATGCAACTTAAGTTGTAAGATTGCACTTTTTTGTTACCAGTGGGTAAAAACATACTAGTTTCAAAACCTTACAGTAAGTATATTAGTATGTAAAGTTACAGTAAGGGATTGCACTTTGTGCATTGAAAGCACTTATTTTAACAGAAGATGTCTGTTTTGTATAGCTACCTCTGTAAAAAGGATTTTTAAAATATTTTATTTATTAATTTTTACAGAAGTTGTAGCATATTCCTTTTGTAAAGCTACAGAACTTGTTTGACTCAGTGTTTTGTAAGTTTGAGCCATGTGTTTATTAAGGTCTGGAATAAAACAAGATGAGAACTTAAATATTCCCAGCACTTTCTGTGATGTATATGCTCGCGTATCATAGGAAGTAATAAGAAATGACTCTTTACATGAAGGCAGTAGCCTAGTGAGAACAGGGTGTTGGGGGAATCACCGTTTTTTCTCTTTTTCATCGAACCGCAGTTTTTGCAAGTTCCCGCAATTTCATCACATAAATATCCCACATATTCCATCGCATTTATTAAGAAAACATTTTCAACAATCACCAAAAAAAATCTGCATTTTTCTGGAAGGACTGTTCAATACATATTCAACCGGACCGAATGAGACGAGTGAGTAAGAGGAAGTGGGTGTGTGTCAAACTGTAAAGTCGCCTTCCAAGAATGAGAGAAGAGAGAGTGAGAACGAGCAGCTGGAATCTGTGTATAGATACTGAGTATTGGAACCATTTCAGATATTTCAGTATCAATACATATCGGAATATCAATACTACTAGCAACACACTTATATAGCTTAGCAACTGCATAGCTACAAAATAACCACGCACCACACAATACCCTCACATCATGGTGGTTGTGCACTAAAAATCTAGGTATGACTGATGTCATTGTTGTTTTATTGTGCCACCTCTAAAAGCTTCAAGCCATCTTTAACACCAGTGAATCACAAGCCCATCATTACTTGACTACTGCACAGACATCATTCAGAAATAAAAAGGTTGCACTGCGGTTCCGGTTTCAGATCCAGATATTGATTGGGGGTGAAGCTCAGTAACACACACACACTTATGCATTAATATTTAATTAAGGTTAATCCTGAAATATAAACCTCTCGCTGGGCAAGACGCATTCATTATGATTAAAGTCAGTTCAGTGACCCGTTACACCGCTGAGACTGCAGGTAAAGAACTACACTCTGCTTTTACAGTGTCATTTATGGGATGTGATGTGAGTGTTTAGAAAGCTCAAATTCACATGCACGTGTAAAAGCGCTCTTTTATCTGTAGATCTAGGGTTTGGATATCAGTCTAATAAGTGCTTACGTTCAGAGCAGAAACCAGTGTGACTGCAGCACTATCAGCCCCACGAGACACAGTTAAAAAAAAAAAAAAAAAAAAAAAAAATCAAAGCCGGCGAGAGTCTAATAAAGCAGGACATGCTTTGCTGCTGCGGCATTTTCCCTCTAAACCCTAATTTCCACACACACACACACAGAGCTAATTAACAGGCTGGTAAAACTGAAGTCGCTGCACTTCTGTAGCGCTCGCACACTTCATTCTGACACTATTACGATAAACACAGACCTCAGAGAAACACCTGGACACATTCACACGGATTAAAATGTCAGAACAGCTGGGGAAATCTTTACATGCAGTGTGTGTTATTAAACCTGAGATGAGTGTGTTTCAGTGTGTGCGCGTGTCGTGATTTCATTTCACCTGAAGAGATTGAAGACAACAAAAGAATCCCTGAAGTTACCATAGAAACACACAGAGAGATGGACAGATGTGTAAATGTGTGTCACGCCGCACGAAACAAGCCTATGAAGATCAGAACATCACAGATGGACCTTCGGCTCGATGCAAAGAATACAAAAGAAATATACAAGTGTTACACAGAGAAATTAAGTGCAATGAAAAAAATAGGGTGGTACTAAAAAGTGTCTAAATTATTATGAAGACAAACAATATATATTTATAATAATGTCACTCACTGAGGAATCATTCACAATAAGAGCAGGAACATGCATTAAGAAAGTAAATAGTGAGTGTTGACTTTTTCATGCTCACTTTACAGCCCTGGAAAAACATCTGCAAATAAACCTTACTTTAAATAACATCATGTGATCTACTCAGGCAGGAAGTTACTGCTCGATTTCTCACAAAACACCCCAAGATTCACCTGAGCATCACAGAGACGCGGGTGCATGCGTGATTTAAAAGCTCTCCGAGCAGCATGTCATGAATATTTCAGCACATCTGAAAAGATGACAAGCTCTCTCCATAACTCGTCCTGTCTCACTCTCTCTGACCACAGACAGAAATACTGAATATATTTAAAGGTCAAAGAGGAATGTGCATGTTTGTGTGTATGTGTGTGTGGTTAGTCCTAACACAACACACACTCAGACTCAGATAGACAGATGTGTCTTTGTGCTTATCCTCGTGTCTGAGTGTGTGTGTGTGGTGATGAACACTGTCCTCTTTGTGAGACAGTCCCGAGGCATCCGTGTGTATGTTTAGGACATGACCGTGGGAATTATCTAATGGGAGCGTCCAGTGGCATATGATCACCATGTGACCGCTGTCCACACACACACACACACACACACACACACACACACACACACACACACACACACAAAGAGAGAGACAGAGACTGTTGTCTAAGCTGCGTTCACATCCCACTCCATTCACTTACATTTAAGCATTTGAACACAACTGCTGCACACCAAAGTTAAAGTTGAACAGAGAAAAGATGGCTGACCAGCAAAGAATGTAAAGATCACAGACTGACCGTCTTAAAAACTGCATGAGTGGCAGTGTGTTTTCAGTGTCTCTGACATGCTTTGTGTGCGTCTGCGTGTCTGTCTGTGTGTGTGCGTGCGTCTGCGTGTCTGTCGTGTGTGTGTGCGCGCGTCTGCGTGTCTGTCTGTGTGTGTGCGTGCGTCTGCGTGTCTGTCTGTGTGTGTGTGTGCGTCTGCGTGTGCGTCTGCGTCTGCGTCTGTCTGTCTGTCTGTGTCTGAGTGAGAGAGAGATCAGTCACCTGATCGTCAGTACTGGAGAAGACACTCTATTGTGAATGAGAAGATCATTCCCCTGACGGGGGAAATACTCGAGTGACTGTACTTCATTACTACATTTAAGAATTATTTTGGGCAATCTGCACTTATGATCCTCAAACATAAAACTGAACTGAAACTGAACACTCTTGGAGTTCAACACCAATCGGGAGGTTAAAAATGATACTGTTCAATTAGACATTCAAAGATCAAAGTGCCTCTAATACAGGTCATCACGTTCTCCATTTTTCCCATATTATTCAGCTAAAAAAAAGCCAATCACGCCTCATTGACATTTGAACTATTCTGACATTCATATTTTAGTTAAAAAAATAATAATAATGTAATTCACTACAACTACTGTATGTCTATAAGCTACATAAAACTCTTCATGAGACTGACAGCTGGTCAATATTCACTGGTTCCCAGGCATGTAAATCACGTGTCAACAAACGGGTGCAAAAAGTCTGTTTGCAATGGGATTTCCTTTGGGGTCGGTAAGATTGTTTAAAATGTTTTTGAATGAAGTCTCTTCTGCTCACCAAGGTTGGATTTATTTAATCAAAAATACAGTAAAAAGTGTAAAATATTAATACAATGTAAAATAACTTTTCTATGTGAATAAATTGTATAATGTAATTTATTCCTGTGACCAAAGCTGAATTTTCAGCATCATTCCTCCAGTCTTCAGAAATAATTTCTAAAATGCTGATCGAAACATGAAACATTTCTGATTATTATCAATGTTGAAAACAGTTGTGCTGCTTCAGCTTTTTTTCCAGGATTCTTTGGTAAACAGAAAGTTCAAAAGAACAGCATTTATTTGAAATAGAAAATTTTGTAACATTATAAATGTGCTTACTGTCACTTTCGGTCAATTTAATGCGTCCTTGCTGAATAGAAGTATTTATTAATTTAAAAATAATAATCTTACCAAGCATTTGAACAGTAGTGTATAACGGCCAACACACATATCATCCAAAAAAACACTGCAAAACAACAGATGAACAGACGCTGATTGCCATAACGCACTCAGTGCCATCTGTAATAATCAGTCAACGACTAATCTACACTGATGAATCGGAGTAATAATAATCAATAATAATCATTCAAAAGGAAACATGTCAGAGTGAATCAGCACGTTCATGATGGAGTGAGTGTGAGTGTTCTTGCATGTGAGTGTGTGTTCGTGTGTGTGTGTTCGTGTGTGTGTTCTCGGCCAGATCTCACGCAGAGACACTAATTACAGACGTGTAGAGCTCAGCATAACACGCAACAACCAGCAGCGCTGCGATGCAAACACGTGTGTGTGTAATTAACCTCCGCCGCTCAAATCACAGCCAACGCTTTCAACTGCATGTAAGACGAGCGATAATACAGAATTCCTGTGTGTGTGTGTGTGCGTGTGTGTTCTTTGATCCAAACCCTTTGAGTACAACCCTGTGCATTCCCAGATATTCCCTCAACACATCATTTATTCATCTTTTATTATTAGAATTGCCTACTTTTTATTATTTTACTGCATCAAGTATCACTTTTACTAGTGCCCAGTCATTTCATTTTAATGCATTATGCAATTATAGATTTGTCATCCAAAGGAACTTGCACTGCATTACAGAAATAAAAGGGGGGAAAAAACCTTGGATTTAATAAATACAGTATCTCAATAATCTCTCCTCAATGTGACACATGAGTATCATTAATGTTTAAAGCACAAACTGAACGTCAATATGAGGAATAGTGATCATAAACAGCACTAATAACAGTGATTTAAACAGCATGCAAGCATTCAACCACTACCACATGATTAGAAAGAGTGAGCGAGACGGACAGAGAGAGCGTGATCATGTGTCTCAATGAATGTCATCTGTTGAGGTCACAGAGGTCAACAGGTCAGTGGGTCAGTAGATCAATCCAGAGCTTACAGGAAGTTTAACTTCTGAAAACCGCTCAAATCAACTCTGAGGATTAGCGTCTGATGACGCAATGTGTATCAGTTCTGTCAAAATCATTTATATTAGGTTTGCTGTATAATTGACACTAATTCAGGGTCTGTCGTAAAAGAGGGCAAACACACACCTGCTACTGACACTCAAGGCCAGAATAAGCTCACAGACGCAGCATAGGAGACATAATTAACAACATTATTACTCAGAGAGAGGGAGGCTGACGGACTTTACTGTGTGTGTGTGTGTGTGTGTGTGTGTGTGTGTGTGTGTGTGTGTGTGTGTGTGTGTGTGTGTGTGTGTGTGTGTGTGTGTGTGTGTGTGTGTGTGTGTGTGTGTGTGTGTGTGTGTGTGTGTGTGTGTGTGTGTGTGTGTGTGTGTGTGTGTGTGTGTGTGTGTGTGTGTGTGTGTGTGTGTCCCAGTTGGCTCGTCCATCTGTTGTTGATTTGACCAGACTGAATCGTCTAGCGTGGTAACCCCAGACGGGGACAGCTCAAGATGGGTTACTTGTGCCCAAATCAGCAGGATTAATCCAGGTTCAGCGCCGCCAGACACACACGAACATCTAAAACAGCCCTAAACCAGCGACACACCAAAGGTGACAAAGCAACAAGTAAGCTGATGTTTACTATACACTTATGTGGAGCTCAAGAAATGGTCTCTCCGTAAAGACAATCTCTCAAGAATTAAAATGGAAGGAACTGCATTTAATTGCTTGTTGCTTGATGACATTGTACCTGATTAAGACCTTAGTACTAGCTAACTAAACTCTTATTTCAAAAGACCCAGAAAAAAAACAGTACCTGTATGCATTTCAGGAGATGCAACGATGTGAGGTTGTCTCTGAAGGCAATGCTTCTAAAACAAGCAGCCAAGAGTGTTTGGCATTTTATTTCTGCTCCTACACCAAATATTTCTGGCTTCAACAATGAATGATGATGTTTTAAGCTTCATTTGTATGATGGGAAAACCATATTCACAAAGCAAGATAGCTTTCATTTGAACCATACTGTGAAGTATTTACGCTTACTATCATCATCACTTCCAAATATCTTTTCCATTTAAAAACGTCTTGCGTTACAGAGGAATTTTTAAATAAATTGTAACTTTTCCTCTGTATTCTCCCACTTCTTGTTGTTCTCTAATGTTTTAATTTAATTAAATTTAAGTTTTGCGAATTAGAAAACAATAAAAGTTGGGTATGGGAGTAATGGCCGACCGATATATGTTCTTTTATAGCCGCTATAAAGCCGTAATATATTATATTTACTAAAATAATTGTAAATACAGCGTTTAAAATGAATTGAGAAAAAAATCTGTAAAATAAACATTTATTCGTCAAATTGCAACACTGACAGAGGCAAAGAGCTGAAACATTTGTACTTTATCTCCAGTTAATAAAATATTGTTCCTATTTTCAAATTGCAACAATTTTTTAAAAATATAAATATAATATAAAAACATTTATTGATCAAACAGAAAAACTAAGCAATTAAATTCTTCTAGTTATTTACCTACAGCAGCAAAGGCTCACCAGTGTTATTTCAGTATCACTATTATAGTTATTATTATTATTATTATTATTTTAATACCAGGTGTCCCGTTTACACCTGGTATTAAGATGCGTTTGGTCAATTGGATCACAAGTAGACGAGGGAGAAGTAGATCTCTTCTGTTCACTTTCGACCACTTCTGTCCTGATTTCTTCAAGGGGAGGGCTTTTTCAGATCTTTTGATCTACTGGATGAAATAAGCTCATGACAGAAAAACTTAATGAGAGCATCAGCTTTCGTTTCTGCTCTGATAGACACAAGACCAGCCACAGAGTGCGTGTTAGAAATCAGGAATGTTAAGAGAACATTGTGCTTGGTACGTTTTTCGTCTTCAAACCAAACTTGGGTCTCCAGCCGACAAAGTTTAAATCCCGTCTGGCTAGTGCGCTTCCCATAATGTTGATGCGTTAGGTCAGTCGGTGGAGAGTAGACGGTCTTTTGTGGCTGTTCCAACACATTTGTCCACATGAGCATTTACACTACGAAAGCAATCCGGTCGAATGCGTTTTCGACTAACTCTGGAAGTGGTTGAAAGTGGACAAGATCAAAACATTTTACACCCCGTTTACACCTGTATTTAGTGTCGTCCACTTTTGAGCCAACCAACCAAAATGCTTCTTAATACCAGGGCCTTCGTTTTTATTTTTATATTTTCCATTCTGTTTAAATGTGAAATGGGTCCTAAACACTACAAACAGATGAACCTGAAACTAACAAAAGTGCAAGACGTCGTGTAATAAGAGCACTTCGGTGACTGACTGTCACACACATATTTCATTCACATCTTCAGTCCGTCTCTCAGGGATGGACAGAGTCTGTCCTCCATTTCACATCTCAGTGAACCCATCATGTGATGCTTCAGTGAGTCCTTCCACTCCTGCGAGCCACTCACACACTGATGAATTCTGAGCTCATCATACACATGTACACCCCAACCTGATGCATACTACACATTTTACACCTCAAAACTGCAAAAATAAGTCACGTTGCCAAACTAGCATTTACTTTTGAACACTTCAGCCAATTCACAGTTCCTCAAGCATCTAAAACACCAACAAATGAGAAC
>CM031948.1:1480000-1525000 GCA_018749465.1 Paracanthobrama guichenoti | reverse complement strand
TTCATTCTCTATTAATCCACTCGCTTAGAGCTCTACAGACAGACTTTGAATATAAAGAAAGGGAAAAAGATCAAACCGATTTGGAATGAGTCAGAAAAATAAAAATGGGGATCTTTATCTCTGAGTGCTTGGTTAAATGAAAGCCATTCTTTGCCAATGAAAGCCCCAAGAAAGACAGAGCGAGTGAGACGAACAGAGACGAATGAGGAGAGAGAGATTAAGAGCGAGCGAACGAGAGGACGAAAAGCAAGCCCTGGTCCCAGAGGACTGTGATGGCAGAGAAGATGGGATCAAGCCTTACTAAACGAATTAGAAAGCATGAGCGAGAGAGCAACTCATGAAATTTACTCAACTCCCCTAATGATGTTCCTGTCTGACTGAATAATGGAAGTACTTGGGAGAAAGACAGCGAGACAGAACGGACGCAAAAGGAAACAGGAGGTGGGTGACAGGAAGAGTGCTTGTGATATTTATATTCTACAACATTTTAATGAAGTTAGACTATTAGACAAGCTAATAGTGTAGTCGAGGTTCTTGACAATAGTTGTACTGTAGTCTTATCTAGTGTTGTACTTAAATTTGCATCCCAGCCCAATAAGTAGACTCTACCATAGAGCAATGTTTCTCAACTCAAGTAAGGAATGTTTTAGATGCCTCCATATTGAACACACCAAGAAGCTAATGAGTTAAATCAGGTAGTAATATCTAAAATACTCTAGTAGGTGGGTCTCTAGGACTGGAGTTGAGAAACACTGCTATAGAGGACTTTACTAGGCCACTCCTCAACGTTCCCAGTCGTCCTACCCTGATGACCCTAGTCTGATCTACAATTTCTCCACTTATATCTAATCACAATCACCCTTTGCACCAAGATAATGGAAGCTGAACTCTAGCAGGGGACATTACTGAAGCACACCCATTCATCCAACCCAACAAATCAATCGTCGCAGCCATGCAGTGTGTCTTAATGGCCTGCCATCAGAGACTTACCGAGTTGATGCATGGTAGCTCCTTGTTGAGTAGCCAGGGCAAAGACAGCCTGCCCTCTCCTCTATAGCACGACTGAATCCTTTCCTTGATCTTCTCCTTGATTCTGGTTAGCGTGAACAGGCAGAGCGCTGTTTCTTTTGGGGGTTTGACCCGGTTCTTCTGGCCTTGGGAGAAGACTGTAAACAATATGTCCTCTTGCTCAGACACTCCCAAAGAGTTTGCAAGTTGCCTTCCGGGTTTGCTCAAGTAGGCGTCCTGGATCAGTCGATATTCAACACCATCTTTGGTGCATCCAATTGGGAACTCCACATAGGAATAGAACCTGGGATCATCGATGCAGAGTCGGACGATCTTAGAGGTGAAGAATTGTTCCCCGCTGGCATCAGGAGAAGTTAGTTGGGTATCCAGCTGCAAGGTCAAGTAGTAGACAAACTGTTCACTGCTAAAGCTGTATATGTAGTAGATGTCAAACGCCGGGAATTTGGACAGCGTATCCGAAGGGATCTTCAGCTGGGACGAGACAAACTCGTCCTGGTGGACAAAGCTGAACATGTCAGCATCCTCCTCATTGGCCATCAACTTACGGCTGGAAAGTGTTGGGAAGTACTCAGATTTCCCATCAATGGGCGTCCCAATGAAAAGCTTGCTGATAAGACCCTCAGAGATGATGACGCCGGACATGGTCCCTGACTCAGTGACGCTGGAGAGGTAGTGTTCCTTACGGTGTTGTGGCTCGCCAAGCTTGAAAAGGTTATCCAGGCGCAGAAACTGACAGATGCCTTGCGAGAGGCTTCCACAAGCAATGAGTCGGTTTTGGGGATAGTCTATTAGCAGCAGTTTGTTCACATTATTATTTGGGGAAAGGTCATGGGGACATAACTGTACACTCGGAGGTGGATAGCATTTCTCGTTGTCCACTGATGGACCCGTCTCATGACTCCTCAACTTGGTCAAGTTGCTAGAGAGCTTGTAGATCCAGTTTACTGCACCAACATACACATCTCCTGTCTTGTTATGGATGGCTAAATGCGTCAGACCCCAGTCTTGGGGCAAGAAGGACTTAAATGGCTCTGGTGCTCCTTCAGAAAAGTAAGGGGAAATGCAAATAGTCAGCAGCCCAAGGAGCATTACAGTCCTTGGGCTAATAATGCACTGCGGCCCCTGCTGAGGCCACATATCTGCGCTGGTCCTCGCAAGTGAAGGATGAGGTGGTCCACGCTATTAGTCCTCAATCTTTTAAACCCAGTCAACAAATAAGAAAGGGAGGCAGAACAAGCCTTATCGATTCAACACTTCCTTGACTTCTCACACAACAGTCATCCACTCCAACATCCACCTCAATTCTTCGTCCGGGGCTCCTGCAGGGCAAAAAACACATTATAAGTACAAATGAAACATATCTGATTCATTATGCATTATTTCTCAAACAGTGAGGAAAGAGAGTTGAGACAATATCTTTCAGTTTGCAACAAATCATTTAGAACTGCGTGGTCAAATGAGGCGAACCGTGTCAACTTTTAATTACCAAGACTGATAGCTCTGAGGGTGAAGATAGATTGGAGATGCACTGTAAACAAACTCTTCACTAAACAACACCACATCTGCAGAGTTGGACCTGCTTCAGTACAGGCATAAGACATCCATCATCACAAAGTCTATGACAGCAGCTTTGTGAAGATCAAGTATGCAAGTACATAACAGCGTACCTTTAAAAGGGCCCTGAAAACAAGTCTAAAGTCTTTGAGGTCTGAGATGCTTGAAGTTGTTCTGAACATTACAAGGGCAAGAAAATTACATTGTCCTGTTTCAAGTCAACATTAAATGATTTATACAACTTTTCCTTTTCTAATTCACAGCTTTGAGAACATGCATTACGGCATAAAACCAATTGCAAAACCATTGCTAAAAGACTTACACAATGCTTGATTCATATATGCATTATCGCATAGCGATTATCATGCGCACCATGCTTATATAAATCCAAAATTACTTTGGAATGGTGACAGATCATTGACTAAACTGCACTATTAAATATGCTATACAGCAATTATTTGTAGAAACTGAGCCCTAATTTTAGATCATGGTTCCTCAAATCCAGCTCTGGTTCAGCTCACCCCAATCAAAGACAACATGAACAAGCTAATTAAAGTCTTCAGAGTTACTAGAAAATTACAGGAAGGTGTGTTTGATCAGCATTTGAGCTAAACAAATCCAAACCCACCCTAAAGTGATGACATTTAAGTCAATGAATCAACAAACCCAAGACTAATTTTACAGGTGAATAAAGATCTGGACTTGTAATTCAAAAGGGCGACCATGAAACCCTAACCACAGTTACAGGAACTACACCTGTAGTTATTTTGGATAAAAGCACTCGATAAAAATTACTACCCAATTAATTGTTAGGAAAACAAATTGCAATTGTGCTGATGACAAAAAATAAATCCAAATCGGAGTTCACCATTTCCACTGGAAAAAACTAGGAGACAGAATGACAAAAACAGGAAAATCTCAGCAACAGGAGAAAGCCGGAGGCAAGCGAAAACTGTGAAAGATAAAGGAAATAAAAAGAGGAGATAGGGCAGAGGAAAAATAGGAGGAATGTTTTCCTTTCTCTATCCTTTTCTTTGCCCATTTCTTATCTCCATTGCTTTTTTCCTGTTCTGGTGACTGTGGGCCTTCTTATCTGTCCATCATTCCCCAAGGACGAGATGATGGGAAGTGGCGTCATTTCGCAGATCTCCAGAAACAAGCGCAAAAAATGGACCAGAGAAGGGAAATTATTCCTCTGTTTGTCTGCAGAGGGCCAACCAACTGAACTTCAAGCTCAAATTCAATTTCATAGATGAGCCACCATCATATTTTATACAGGAAATTTGAATTCCTTTGTTATTTTTCCATACAATTAGTAACCATAGCATTGCCAGTGTAACCCAAAATGTTCATTGTTAGTAAAACCATAGTAAAGTAATATAGCTCTCCTTCAAACAGCATAAAGAAGCTTTCAGAATCTGTTATGATAGTAGTGGCTAACAGCTAGTGGTTATTTTATTACTGTATTCATAAACTTTATAGGAAGCCATAAAACGTACAGCCAGTTGGCTCTTTAACGCTAGCAAAATGTACCATAGTATATCCTATTACCATATGTTTTTAGACATGTGCAATAGTTGCATTGTGTATTCTTTTAAGTACCACAATATATGGTAACCATTCAGTACTATGCTATTACCATCATTTTACTATGGTACCACCACTGTACTGTAAGGGAAGTCATACGATGTCTGAGTTATTATGTGTGCATTTGCATGCAAAACAGAGTTAAAGAAAAAATAGAAAGAGGCAGAAACCTGCACTAGACTCCCCAACCTCATTTCTCTTCATTTGAGCGGATCGGTCGTGACAGAGTCGAGCATAAATATCAAACCAAATCGCATCTTTGTGTCCTCATACCATGTACACAAGTATTTGTTGTGAGTTTAGAGATAAAGTATAAGAAAGAAAAAAGATGTATACCAGAATGCCTCAGAAAGGACTGACAACTTAAAAGAATTATCAATCTCATCAAGAGATAAAAGAAATTAACATTCCTGAATGCTTTCTTTCATCTTATGTTCTCATCTTCCACTTTTAGATTTGCCAATTTCCCATGAGTATCTGCACTTCAGACGATCAGTAAGCGTATAAATGACACCAATCAATGAATCTGCAAGTGCCTGAATCAGCCGCTTAGTCTGTGCATGCTGCTGTTATCATAGATGTTCTTGTTTATAGATCTCACACATCTCAGCCTAGCTCAATATTATCAGTGGCATCAGTTTCTACTTGTGTCAGTCAAATGAGCCGCTCGCACACATCCTACCTGAAAACCGCAGAGATTGTGCAAACACATAATCCTAGAACCTGTATGTACTGGCACATCTACCACAAGCTTTATTTATGTACAAGTAGGGCTGCTCGATATTGAAGAAAAGCGTGATAACTCGTTCAATCAAATGTAAAAATAAAACTGCTTAGTCCTCAATGTATGAATTAAATAAACAGATTCTTATTAAAGCTATAAAAGTTATTCAGTTAAGAGCGGGGAGTAATTTTCTCTGTCTTTTGTTGTTTGATTAACAATAATGACAGACAGCAGCAGGTTTATTAGGCTGCTGTCACTTTAAGAGCTACTAGAGCACTGATCCAATATACCGTTACACTTGTTTTCTTTCTCAACTGTTTATGTTCATTAAAAGAATTATTCCATAATTTACTCACACTCAAGCCATCCTATATGACTTTTCTTTCAGACAAATACAATCTGAGTTATAATAAAAATATCCTGGTTGAGCCAAGCATTATAAATGGCAGTGAATGGCAGCCCAAAATTTGAAGGCCAAAAAAGTGCATCCATCCATTATAAAAGTAATCCACATGGCTCCAGGGTGTTAATAAAAAAGGCCATCTGAAGTGAATCGATGGGTTTGTGTAAGAAAAACATCCATCTTTAAAACTTAAAAAGTAAAATATCTAGCTTCCTCTATACCGCCTTCCGTATTCAACTTACGAAGAAAGTGTAGTGACTCTCGCAGTTCAAACCGCTTATGCTACGTCTGACGTCGTCATTGCGCCAGTTACACTTTTTCCGCAAGTTGAATACGGAAGGCGGTCCGCCGGAAGTTATATATTTTACTTTATAATGTGTTAAATATGGATATTTTTCTTAAACCCATCAATTTTCTTCAGAAGGCCTTTATTAACCTCCGGAGCCGTGTGGAGCACTTTTATAATGGACGGATCAGAGTATGCGAGCGGAACGGCGTGATTTTGAATGGAGTGGGGAGCACTTATTCACACCCGTAATCCTTTTCTCTAATGCATTCAAACTAATATAATCTTACAGTGCTTATCTGCTTACAGTTATCTGATTTTGAATGAGCAGAAATCTGTAATATAGTGACCCGTAGATAAAATAACTGATGAAAACATACTATTTTCTCCTTTACAAACTAAATTTGCACTGCAAAAAGCAGCAATGATATTTAACTTTTAAAGCTGATAAAGACTTTCAATGCAGACTAAAATTTTTGCACACGAGTGTTCCAATAAACCATGTTGAAACTATCTCCTATTGTTTATTTTTTCATTTAATGTACGTTATAAACCGAACTTTTGTTATCTTTCAGAGATTACTTAAATACTTCAGCGTTTAGCCGCAAATTTCCTCTGAGCGAAGACAGAGCGGTGTTTCTGAAATCAGTGAGCGAGGAGCGGGAAATGGTGAACCCGGAGCAGAGCTGGAGCGGAGTGATTATTGAATGCTTAGAGCGTGGAGGGGAAATTGCTGCCGCTCCACTCCGCTCACATACTCTGGGACAGATACACTTTTTGGGCTGCCATTATAAAGCTTGGAAGACCCAGGACATTTTTTAATATAACTCTGATTGTATTTGTCTGAAAGAAGAATGTCATCTACACCTAGGATGGCTTGAGGGTGAGTAAATCATGGGCTAATTTTCATTTTTGGGTGAACTATTCCTTTAAGACATAACTGACTGTTCACGTGAACACTCAGCATGATGGGCTTTTTGACATCATTTTGTGTGCATTTGGCCATATAAGCTGTGGAATACAACTGAATTCGGGATTACACGCTGTCTGAGAGGTGTGTGCAAGTACCACCTCTTTTCGGCAGCTTAACTATTTAACATTACGCATGCCACACGCATGTAACGGTCCAGTCTATTCTCTGCTATCTGTGCCAACCTAAAATTGACATTGCGTAACTTTTTGAAGTATTAAAACCATTTAGTTAAATCACAAGCCATTGCTATATGCATATCGCAATATTTTAATCATTTCAATATATTGTGCAGCTCTATGTACAAGCACCCAATAACAATATGCAGATTTTGAATGTTTTATTAAATTAACATACATTAAATAATTAACAACAGCATGAAAATACAATACAATGCAATGCAAAAACGTCTTTGCAGTGCAATGCAAAAAAATGGTTCATTCCCAATTTAAGTAAAATATAAAATGCAAAAACCATTTAAAAACCGCCACACACAAACGAAACAACCACTGAGACTGGAGCACATTCAGCATGAACATGAGACAGAGTTAATATGGAAGTCAATTCATTCCCCATTTTTTCCCACAGCTGCCCGAGGACACGTTATTCTGCGAGTCGTCTCACAACCCTTCTGCTTTAGAAAACAGAGCATAAATCCACATACACACACACTGTGGACAGACCTCTAAACCCGTCTCCTCAGATAATGGCGAGTGGTGGCAGGCGGCCGGCTGATTTATTACTTGTGGCATATCAATTACAGAACTCGCCTCTCAGATGGAGCGGGAATACACACCGAATACACTCCAAAAGAGATGCTGCTCACGTGTATAAAACACACACAAAAGCAATATACTCATATAATCAAGTAGTCTCGGGTAGAAAAAAACAAAACAAAAAAAAACACAAACTATATAGAATACTTTTTTAAAAAGACTACTATACAATAAGCATTCTGTGCACATTATGCATAACCGAAATATGTGCAGAACAGAGCACATCGTGGATCCTGAATCCCACAATGCAATGTGCCAGACATGAATTTCAATTTGCAGTGTGACGAACTAATTGGACGGCACTTGCTGTTTTAAACAACCAAGTTTAAAGTTAAAAAACTACAGTACAGTTAAAAAGGTTTATTGCTGCATACAGTACACCATTTAGGATTACATGCGTTTAGTATATAATATTTGGGTGATTCTTCACTTTCAAATGCTTGAATAATGACATTTCTGATATTTTAAACTCGATGCGATGGAGGATGGGAAGGCAAACACGAGTTCACAGGAAGTGGCCAGTCAGCAATGACACGGTCATTTCACATCTCATTATCCCACTAATTAAACACAGTAAGCCTCAGACAAACGACCTGCATGCAAAACTCAACATGTGTGTTTATCCAGCAGTACACAGATGACACAACGTTGGCCAGTGCATGAAGGGGTGAGAATGTGTTAATGCACACGATAATCCAACACTTATGAACTGTATGCATAACATTTACCCATAGTTCCCCCAAATACCACAGTTACTACAGTAAAATCATAATGAATGAAAATTTTCTTCAAACACTAAGTCGCTTCAGAATCTAAAACCATACAAGCACTGTTGGTACTGTGGTAATACCTGAAGTAAGTCGAGGGAATAAACAGATGTTGTTTACACCGACCCAGTCCAGCCCTCTTACCCCCCATTGAGGAGTAAAATCCCCCTCACCTCCAGCCCTGCCCCCGTGTCCTGCTCTAAAGCTTTCAGAAACGTGTTTTTGACCCGCCCGCATGTCAAGATCACTGCACTCATGTGGCAAAGCAAAGAGACATGTAGAGAGATCTACCACAACACGTTTATAATAATAAAATAAAAAAAAGACCTATAAAACTATTATATGATCCCATTATCTGATCTAAACCACCCAGCAACCACTCAGAACACCCTAGCAACCAAACAAAACACTGCAGCAACAAAATAGCAACATTCTGTATTAAAATGAAAAGTTGAAAGGAAAGTTTGGCAGAGGTTATATATTTGGTCATCTGAAGTGTATTTTATCAGATCATCTTACCACTGATTTTAGTCATGAAAGCATGTGTTTTTTTGTGGGGTTGGCTCTGGAAGCATTGACCCCCATTTAAAAAAAGTCTGTTTAAAAGTTATAAGCCATGAACCAAGCCAACAAGCTCTGAGGCGAATCTAACATTACAAACATTGGTTTGAAGCAAAACCATTTTTACAAATAGACAAAAGACAAAAGGTACAATACTGTGAACTCAAAGGCTTTAGTGATGGAAAGAACTACAATCCCATGAAGCATTTTGAATGACAATTGAATTAAAAATCTATGGAAAAAAATACAGTAAATTTTTTCATAGTTTGTGTAGGAAATATTGACTCCAGTGTTGCCAGGATTGCGTAACAAAAATCAGCCCAACTGCCATTCAAAACCTGACGAATCACGGCCGAAACTAGCCCAATCGTGTTGGCCATTGACTCCACATCATTTGCAGTGCTTCATGGGAGTGGGTGGGGCATGGGTAATGTAGTTTTCTCCAGGAATTCCGCAGTTAAACAATTATTTGTAAACACTGGCTGATGGCTTCAACAAAAGCACATTCGATTGATTAACCTCGTAGCTCACAGTAGGTCTGTCTTAAAAGGTTTATAAGTTATTAAAAATAAATTCCCCTTTGGAGAAAAAGAATGGCATTTTGGCTTCCAGAACCACCCACTGTTGCGATCTATAGCCATGTTTCCACTGTCGGGCCAAAAGCGAGTGTGCTAGTGTGTGCCAGTTGCACTTCCACTGTCACTTGATCATGGCTTGACCAGGCCTCAGGTCTTTGGCACGTTGAATACCTTGGTCCAGATTGGGGCAACTGGGGCTTGAGGAATGATCATGAACAAAGGCGGAGTTTACCCGAGTCAGAAGGCAGTCGACGCCACTGCTCATTGCATGTTATCATATCAGACTACCAGCTAACTTCAACATTTAAAACATTTTTCAGCTCAAAACTCACTTTCAGACACCAGCAAGTGCCTGGTGGATTGCAATCTGATGGGGATTATTTATATCAATATTAAAAAATTTATAGAAATGCTCACTTTCTGAAGAAATGACACGCACATGATATTTTCTAAATGTGCAAGCCTTTGGACTTAAAAAGCCTTAATGGAGGCGTTTTGTGCACTTAATGTTAATTAGGGGTGGGTGATATACTGGTAGACATGATCAACCGGTAGAGATTTTGGACGATCATCTCTATCACGGTTACGCTGCTGTGCTACGCAGTCACAAAAGCGTCTCATCTGCATGCGGTTTTACGTATTGTAGTTTAAAAACAAGTGATTTTAAGTGCAGTAAGCAATGAAAGAGGACTCATTTCAGTACATGCACACGCTGTCTGAGCGGTTTCTCAACGCTGTCAGAGAGATGTGCGACATGACGCCGCTGCTCAGAGCGCGTGAGAACTGAACCAAGTGCTTTTTGCCGCCTCACTGGGCTTGAACTAGTAAATACACATACTTGTGTCAAAGTGACCGTGTCTTCAAGTAAAAGACATAAACAGTGGAGAAAGAAAATGCACAAGTATTGGATCAGTGCAGTCGGTCTTAAAGTGACAGCATCCAAATTTACCTGCTGTCATTATTAATGCTAATCAAACAACAAAAGAGAAAATCTCACTGCTCTTGACTGAATCGCTTCTGTAACTTTAATAAGAATAAATGTATATCTAATTTAAACAGTAAAGACTATGCATAGTTTTTTTTTATACATTTGATTATACATTTTATGTAGTATTTCTACTGCTTGAAGTTTTTCAGGGCTATTTCATTTGTGTCTTTGTTCTATTGTACTTTGTTTTCTTTGCTCTTTCTTGATCAGTTTACTTGTCTTCAGTAAGCCTGAGAGTGTTTTAGGACAGTATTAGCTTTTTTGAAAATTATTAAACTGAAAATGGTGATAAGAAATTGATGATATAAAACCTTAAAGCAAAAGAACTATATTGTTATGTATATTGTGAAAAACGACTCCTATCGTGATACAAGATTTTGGCCCACCACCTTTCCTGTGATCACAAATAAATGAGTGTGTGACCTTCAAACTTTGACTGTTTTGGTAAACAGACATGGCACTATGAAAGTGGGAGTGTTTGCCGAACACCCCGCAGCCTCTATTTAATATTGGACTTCATGCAAGTCCTTCACAGCAGAGTGGTTCATCTCAAATTACTTCAAAACAAGCCAAGATGACCAAAAAACCTTCCATTACATCATCTAGCTATTGGGATTACGAGAGTGTTACCCAGAATCCCCTGTGCTGATGACTTGTGCTGCTGTTTGCTGCGAAGGTTCAGTCTATTAACACTCCAAAGGAAAAGAGGAACCGGAGAACACGAGTGAAGCTGCAGCATGTGAACCCTGTCTGTCCTTCTCTCTTTCCTGCCGTCTTACCCGTTTCCTGCTTTTCACATGGTCAGTGAAGCATAAGATACAGTATGGCACGTACAGCTGTGTGTGTTTGAGAGATAAAACACAAGATAGCTCACAGAAAAATTGTTATTTAAATAAAGCAGGTTCGTCACCTTCCACAACAGCAGAAAGGAATGAGAGAGGCATGCAACCTGAGAGGAGACATCAGAGCAGTCAAACTCAGAATAGCATGATGATGTGCATATACCCGCGTGCCTATTTGCATACATGCATATGCATGACACTCAGAGAGAATGACTGATAAACTAGTAAAACAGGCGTAACGTTGCCTTGACTCACCCGTCTCTCTCTCGGAGCTGCACAGACCCGTCGCGATTATTACATCATATCCATTGCGCTTTTTGGCAATGACTGATTATGGTGCACTTCAAATTCCAGTCACATGCTGTTATGCAAATAAGGAAATTAAGTGAATTTAGAAACGCATACATTGTTTTCAGTGTAGCAGTGCATTATGGGAGTGCTTCAAATGAACTCGGATGCATGAAGAGTAGGTGAACACCCCCTGCACAACTATCAAACAAACTGTAACTGACTGTACTATGAAAACGACATCAAAAGAACACAGTGCTCTAGTTAACTCATAGAAAACAAAGGAGTTCCATTGGTTTCCTGTCTCTCTCTCTCTCGGTGGTTCTCTCAGAACTACAGAACAGTTTCAGAACAGTGACATTTTCCGTTCGATTTGTTTTCTTGCCGTCTCAACTCATTTTGTGACCTTTACAGACAGATAATTCTATTCTGTCTTGCGTCTCATTTGCTGTGGATTGTGTGTGTGTGTGTGTGTGTGTGTGTGTGTGTGTGTGTGTGTGTTGACATGATTACTGAGAGCTAATGAATGAGTGTGTGAGCGCTCTGGACTCCCTCCTCTCTGTTTAGCATTCTCATTATCAGAAAGGCTACATTTGCATCTTAAACACAAATTAAACTGTTGCAAATTGAATTGCAGATTTGTGCCACTGCAGAGGCAGAGAGAGAGAGAGAGAGAGAGAGAGAGAGAGAGAGAGAGAGAGAGAGAGAGAGAGAGAGAGAGAGAGAGGCAGAGAGAGAGAGAGAGAGAGAGAGAGAGAGAGAGAGAGAGAGAGAGAGAGAGAGAGAGAGAGAGAGGAGAGAGAGAGAGAGAGAGAGAGAGAGAGAGAGAGAGAGAGAGAGAGAGAGAGAGAGAGAGAGAGGAGAGAGAGAGAGAGAGAGAGAGAGAGAGAGAGAGGCAGAGAGAGAGAGAGAGAGAGAGAGAGAGAGAGAGAGAGAGAGAGAGAGAGAGAGAGAGAGAGAGAGAGAGAGAGAGAGAGAGAGAGAGAGAGAGAGAGAGAGAGAGAGAGAGAGAGAGAGAGAGAGAGAGAGAGAGAGAGAGAGAGAGAGAGAGAGAGAGAGAGAGAGAGAGAGAGAGAGAGAGAGAGAGAGAGAGGAGAGAGAGAGAGAGAGAGAGAGAGAGAGAGAGAGAGAGAGAGAGAGAGGAGAGAGAGAGAGAGAGAGAGAGAGAGAGAGAGAGAGAGAGAGAGAGAGAGAGAGAGGCAGAGAGAGAGAGAGAGAGGCAGAGAGAGAGAGAGAGAGAGAGAGAGAGAGAGAGAGAGAGAGAGAGAGAGAGAGAGAGAGAGAGAGAGAGAGAGAGAGAGAGAGAGAGGCAGAGAGAGAGAGCAGAGAGAGAGAGAGAGAGAGAGAGAGAGAGAGAGAGAGAGAGAGAGAGAGAGAGAGAGAGAGAGAGAGAGAGAGAGAGAGAGAGAGAGAGAGAGAGACAGAGAGAGACAGAGAGAGAGACAGAGAGAGAGAGAGAGAGAGAGACAGAGACACACACACACTTGTGTATGAAACAGGTGCTGATTGCAACATCAGGGAAAGGTGATGTCACACAATTAGATGCTTGCAAACTTTAATAATAGAAAATGAAGATTAAGAAGTCTAAAAGACATTAAATTGGTGTTATTATGAACACACTTGAAATCCCACGACTGCAGTTGTCTTAAAGAACCCAAAGTCTATGAAAATGTACATTCTTAAAAATAAAGGTTACAAAAAGGAGGATTTTGCAGTGATGCCATTTAGAACCATTCATGGTTCCACAAAGAACTCTTCTGAGTGAACAGTTCTTAAAAGAAACAGTTTCTCTTAGTGTGAAGAACATTTGTGACCCTGAACCACAAAACCAGCCATAAGTCGCACAGGTTTGTGCAATGCATTGTATGGGCCAAAATTATCAATTTTTCTTTTATGCCAAAAATCATTATATTAAGTAAAGATCATGTTCCATGAAGATATTTTGTAAATTTCCTACTGTAAATATATCAAATGCATTATGAGTAGTAATATGCATTGCTAAGGACTTCATTTGGACAACTTTAAAGGCGATTTTCTCAATATTTCGATTGCACCCTCAGATTCCAGATTTTCAAATAGTTGTATCTCGACCAAATATTGACCATATTTGTTATTATCATAACAAACCATACATCAATGGAAAACTTATTCAGCTTTGAAAAAAAAAAAAAAAAAAAAAAAAAAAAAAAAAAAATCACTGACCCTTATGACTGGTTTTGTAGTCCAGGATCACATTTAAAAAAAATCTAAAGAACCTTTTTTCACTATAAAAGAACCTTTTGCGTAATATAAAGGTTCCATCATGGATGTTAAGGGTTCTTCACGGAACCATCAATGCCAGTAAAGAACCTTTATTTTGTATTAATTGTACCATTATATTAAACATGACACTAAAAGTACATTTCTGGAAAAGTACCATGATCATTTGCATTTTGGATAACTCGTGTTAGAATGACGACACATACTGACCTTTAACACTTAATGTTAGAAGTTTAATCACATCGTGAGCATTAGTACTAGAGACAATTGACTTTACAAGCAATGCTAAACCGTGAGAAAGAGTTTCTGTATCCCAATATAACCGTGTGTTTCATCAAACTTCAGCTCAACAAGAGACAAACCAACCGGTTCATAAACCTCCAAACAGCGACTCAACCAGACAGACTAGCTCCACTTCTTTTCTGCGCGCACACACGCGCACACACACACACACAGTGGTTTTCTCCTCTCAAACCTCAACATTTACCACATGTAAACATACAGGGCTGACGGTCTCAAACTTCTCACAAGCTACATGATTTAAACAACTGTTTTGTTTGTTTTAAGAGCAGCTTGACTATTATCTATGCTACAAACTACTAACAAAAAGTGGCTAACTCAGGCAACAAAGTATTTTCAATTGTATATGTATTTTTTGGCACAAGATTATCTAGGGTGTCATTATTAAACCTGAAGGATCATGTGACACTGAAGACTGGAGTAATGATGCTGAAAATACAGCTTTGATCACAGGAACACATTACATTTTAACAGTCACATAGAAAACCGTTATTTAAATTGTACAATACACTGTCAGAAAAAAAGGTACAATGCTGTCACTGGGGCGGTACCCTAAGGTACAAAACCGAAAAGGTACTAATACGCACTCTTAAAGTCCTAATATGCACCATTTAGGGGTGAGTAAGGTACAAAGATGTACCTTTTCACTTTTGTACCTTAGAGTACCGCCCCAGTGACAGCACTGTACCTTTTTTCTGAGAGTGTAGTACTGTTTTTTTCTGTATTTTTGATCAAATAAATGCAGCCTTTGGTGAGCTTGCTTTCAGAAACATTCAAAATCTTACAGACCACAAACGTTGTGATGAAAAAGCCTATATTTTAACCAAGATCTATATCATAACTGACTTGATCAGACCGCCAAAAGTTAAGATACACAGGATTGGATGAAAAATACTAAACAACATTTCCAAGACGATAACTGGGCGCCACACTTCAATTAAAAAAAAGTCTCCAAAACACTGTATGTGTCCATATCAGACACGCCAAATCTGATCTTACTGAGAGGACATGCAAACAAACGTTCAAGCACTCAGAAAACAAATCTGATAACGCACAAACAACACAAAATGGCATTCAAACAGAGTGAAACTTGATTTTATCCATCAGAATGTGACTGGATCATATAATATTTTTGCTTAACAATTCTCCACCCACAGCACTTTGGTAATTTTCTGATCGATTTTATTCCTCAATAACCCTTCTTTCCTCTCTCATCATCTCTGTCTGCTGATATCATTCAATCAGACGCATTTATGATCAGTTTGCCGCATGTCTCGTTCTTCCACGAGCGTCCCAGCGTGACGCGCGTGCACCGGAACGCTCTCAGCTCGCGTCTCAATCAGTTGTCTGATGCCAGCGCAATCAAGACGCTGATTTCTCATCCAAACCTCCAGCGGTGAAATCAAGTCGGCTGCGATGTGATTGGCTGACACCTTGCGCTCAGAAAAAACTCATGCAACTAATACAAAAGAAACTGCACACACAATCTGGAGATGAAGGGAGATGCAGCTGAATGAGCACTGCATAAACGGTTAACTATCATATTTGATAGGCCTGAAAATGATCAAAGGTTTGCTGAAAAACCTGTCGCACACACACAGTCCTTCTGTCGTCTGACTGATAGTTTAGACTCAAGTAACAGCTTTTAGTGTAATTGTACAAGTGTTCACCTTCAGCTCTTTATGCACTGATTTTTATCAAGTAAACTCAAGAATAACTGATGAACATTTACTTCGGATTACTTGATTATCCATCACTTAAAAAAAACCAAAAAAACAAAACAAACATGATCAGGCTTTTGAGGAAGGTTTACTTGTCCATCTGTCAATCATCATTGTATTGCATTGCATTATACGTTTTAAAGCTACAGCGCTTTGATCATAAAACTAAGCATTTAAATATCTTACCAAGACATTATTGGCAGATAAAGAGTGATAACTGATATTTATATGCATTTATTGTTATCAGTCTGTTCTAAAGATTTACATTAGAAGCTATCAGAATTTCATCTTACTTTCTGGCCATATTAATATCAGCATTTGCAGAAAACTGAATTGAGAAAATTTGAGCCTCTGAATAAAAAATAAAAAGAGAGCTGTTTTTCCTCCATATTCACACTATATGAGCCAAAAGCCTGAGGTATTAAATATGATACTCAACAAAAAACACACATGCAAAATTCATGCAAACCTCATAAACAGATCAACATGAAACACAACGCAAAGCACTACAACGTTTCTCAGAATTCAGTGTACAAGTGAAAAACAAAGATGCGTTTAAAAAAGTACTACACAACTACCCTGGCAGTAAGGAAGAACTAACTATAAAGACTCCATCTCACCATCCCTCTTCACTAGGGTTTTGTTCGGTAATGTTTCCTTCGAGCCGATCACTGTTGCTCTGATACTAGCGGAGCCAAACTCTCAAATCGCGCTGCTCAGCTCCTTCCAACATCCACACCTCTGAGTGCTGGCGGCAGGTGTAAGCACACACCGGCGCGGGCCGCGGGCGCAGACAGACCCCTGAGCTCGACACACCTCACACACCAGCAGGGCTGTGTCTGCTGTCATGGCTGCGAAGGGTTTCAGGATTACAGTTTGAAATGTGTGTTTTCATCAAGTTCAAAATGTTAGGACAATGTCTGATGTTAACTACTATACAAGACATTCTAATTAATGGTGCTAAATGATGCATTAAAAGCAGCAAATTAGTATATTAGTATGATTTCTGAAGTATAATATGACACTGAAGACTGGAGTAATGATGCTGAAAATTCAGCTTTGATCACAGGAATAAACTTCATTTTAACATATTAATATAGAAAACTTTTAAATGGTAATATTTCATAATTTTTACTGGGTTTTTGATCAGATAAATGCAGCCTTGGTGAACATAAACATCTTGAAAAATGAAAATGATCCCATATTTTACTCCCCCTCAAGTCATCCAAGGTGTATATGACATTCTTCTTTCAGTTGAACACAATCAGAGTTATATTAAAAAAACGTCCTGGCTCTTCCAAGCTTTATAATGCTATAACCCACACGGCTCCAGTTAATAAAGGTTTGCTTAAGAAAAATATCCATATTTAAAACTTTATAAAAAGTAAAATATCTAGCTTTCAGCGAACCGCCTTCCGTATTCAACTCACAAAGAAAGTGTAGCGCCTCTCGCAGTTCAAAACACTTAGTTCTGATGCGTCGCGCCAGTTATGCTTTTTTTTTTTTTTATTGAATACGGATGGCGGTCTGCCGGAAGCTAGATAATACGGATATTTTTCTTACAAAAACCCATCGATTGACTTCAGAAGGCCTTTATTAATCCCCTGGAGCCGTGTGGAGCACTTTTATAATGGATGGATGCACTTCTCTGGGCTGCCATTATAAAGCTTTGATTAGCTAGGATATTTTTTAAAGTCAAGTACACCTAGGATGGCTTGAGGGCGAGTAAATTATGGGATCATTTTCAGTTTTGGGTAAAAAAACTAATCTGAAAATCTTTGAATGAAAGTGTATAAATGCTTTAGTAGGGTTTGAAACTTTTTTTTTTTAAGAATATTAGGGTTTCTGTAGCTTAAACCGTAGAATATAACAAACAACTAAAAATTATGTTGATTTAAATAAATGCAATGCAAATTGCTTTTGATTAAACATATAAATGTATATACACAACTAGGGGTTGACCGATTATCGGTGTGGCCGATTATCGTCACCGATATTAAGCATTTTTATGGTTTTCGGTATCGGTCATTTTCAAAACCGATTTGCCGATAAAATAATTTAATTTTGAAATGTGCACGATCTGGCTCTGATCCAGCCACCTCTGTCAAAGCGCTGCTCTGTGGCCTAGACTAATGCCCGCCCATCACCCATCTGATTTGTTGGGAGTCACGAGTCCGACCAATCAACGTGGAAGGCTGAAGGCACTGAAAATGTTGCGCTCTCACACTGAAAGCACTTGCTAACAAGAGCTGCGCAGTGATCATGAAAAGGTAAGGCAGCAGTGATCACTATCAACTTGAAGTGATTTAAGTTGCATTTTATTCTTAATTTTGACTTCAGTTTTCATTTTTACACTAGACACATATATCGGTTCAAAATATCGGTTATCGGTCTACTTGATCAGTAATAATCGGTATTGGCATCGGTCCTGAAAAACGCATATCGGTCGACCCCTATACACAACACCAAACTGAATTAAAACTATTTTAACTAAATACAACAGACTGGAGGCCACAAAACCAATGATTAATCTGCGCAACACAGAACTGCAAAAAATTGTTTTAAACATTATATGTTTTCTGAGCCTCGCCCCAAACTTATAGCATTGGTTGAATCAGTCAATTTTCATGTCATACAGCTAAAAACAAACAGATCAATGTCTTAAAGTTAGTGTTTCACTCTCTGGTAGTATCAATCACTCACCAATATAGATTTTAAAAATCAAAAACACACATATCTTTAAAATGGGCATGAAACTGAAGTTGTGCTTGTCCTTTCTTCCCTTTTGAGACGTCTATGAAATGGACTCTGGAACAAGAACAAATGTCTTCTCGTCGTCAGAGAAGCGAAGCTGCAAGAGGGAGGAGAAGTTATTCTGATTATGAGGCACAATAATGATGTCATTTATAATAAATACTGTAATAATCCATAGAAGCAACAATTTTGATTTCATGGTGACTTTAACCACTACAGCTAAACATCATTCTGTCTGGCGAGAACAAAACTGCAGCCAGAGTCAGTTTATTCAGGATCAATAATAAGCTCATCTCACTTTATGCAAACACCCACAGGAGTGTTGACCGAGACGGCAGCTAGACTAGTTTCCCAGCTCTCCACACAGACCGTGTTTCTGTGGGTGTGTTTGTGTGTTTGTAGAGCAGCCGCCAAAGACAGACAGATTTGGCCTGGTTTTTTGTTTCCGTCTGGCACGGCCCGTTTAACCAATCTCCTGTACGGTGGCCAAACGCCTGCCCATAAAGCCGCCAGATGAGAGCTGAAGGGTGCGAGAGGGAGTGACCAGGTCACGGGGAGAGAAATATGTACCGTTGTAAACCAGGACAATCCCACATCATCCGACCAGATGTATGACATTCCCCAGCCGTGAGAAACACTTGTGGAACAGAGCGAGAGAAAACAACAGGGTGGAAGAGCTTCCTGTTAACATTGTGTGTAAATATGCAGAATGAAATTTGATTACTCAATGATGTGGAATAAAAATACTGGAGAGAACACAACACAACCGTGACCAATCGAATTCCATGTCGTCATTATTTCCACGACCCCCAGTTTCTAAAGCAGAAAGTTTAAAAAGGTTTTTTTTTTTTTTTTTAAGTTTGCACATTTAAGTTTAACAAAACTTACATTTAAAATGCAACAATTATATTGAAAATTTACTATATTTAATAATTCTACAAACAGTAAAGTTACGACAACTAAACCATTTAATACAAAAGTAATTTAAATTAAATATTAAATTCATATTATATTTACTAATAAATTAAATAATTAAAAATACATTAAATTAATATACATTTATATATACAAATATAATATAGGTTTCTGGTCTCATTTTATTTTTATGTATTATTTAATAATTAATATTTTTATATTTATTTATTTTACTAGGAAGGAGAAAATACCTTTAAATGACCTTTTCTGCTGACATAATCAAGGCCATGTGGGCGGGATATATAGTAACCAATAATAAATCACTGCCTTTTCATAATTCAGTCAAATCAGAATATGGGTGTGAATCTGACAGACATACACATCTTAATCAGCACACACACACACGGCCTCCATGTCTATATCATCAGGGCATCATAATTAAAACATTTTAAAAAGAACTATTCCCAAATGATTCGCTCAAAACTGTGCACCTATAAATGGATTTGCACCTGATGATGAGCAACTGTCCACAAACATCCCATTTCCTACAAAAACCACAATAACGAACACATTTCCATGAATCTCTTTGACAAGATGAGCAGCCTCTAAAACAGCTAAACGGGTTAAGCCCAATTTAACACTGTTGTTGCAGTTCGACCTCTGCGTTGATTTGCATGAGTCGCTCACGTGGGATAAATATTTTCCCTTGAGCTTATGTCACGATCCGACCCCAAGAGTACAACGGCACTACATTTCACTCGCAGCAAACAATGCGCCGCTGCCTCATCGCCACTGACTCTCTGGACCTTTGACAAACACAAAAGCAGCGAAGACAAAGAGTGAGAGCGAGAGAATGAGAGGCAGATAGATGGATGAATGCGGGGCTTTTGAAGGGGTCAGGGGGACAGAGGGGTGGCGTGTTCATGTGGGTGATGCCGCATTCCTGACGGACACTGAACTGTTTCATGCATCACTGACCAGCGCCATGGAAACACGCTAGAGCTGGCCGGCATGATGGTACATGAGATTCTGCAATATAGTTTATACCACAATAAAAAATAAAAAAATAAAAAAAATGTAATACAAAGCCAAAAAACTCTTTTTGAGATGTCTTGTGACCAAAAAAAAAAAAAAAACTTTTGTTTTTTAGTTGCATTCCAGCTAAAATAGCTATATCACTACATATGCCATAACCATGACATGAAATTATATAATATATATTAGGGCTGTCGATTTAATGTGTTAATTTAATTATTTATGGGGGAGGGGGAAATTATGTGTTAAAATGAACACATTGAATGCACCAATCCCAGACCTAATTCATCTCACATTTTATACAGCTGATTGTGACAAACATAGCAAAAACTCACTGTGTGATGATGCCTACATATAACATACAGTTAGAATGACCCTAAAATATCAGTGCAAAAATGCCCCTGTATGAGTTCTCATATTTATATCATGATATATTTAAGCAAAACAAACAAGTGCTGTTTTTGTCCCAAAACAAATGGGAAGTTGATTTTATACAAAAGTTCAATAAATAGAAGTACTGTCAGTTTTCTTTTTTTCTTTAGAGTATCACTTTATAAAAAATAAACTTTCCATATTAATAAAAACCCATTAAAGGTATAGTTCATTTACTCAACCTCATAGCCATTGAAGCCTGAAAGACAATCAATTATATGTTGAAGCAAATAAAAACAAAAACTCTAAAGCTACTTTTTGATGCTTTTCTCATTTAACACAGTAAAGGCTTTAAAGGTGCAGTATGTAAGATTGACAGCTAGCAGTTGAATGGGTACCCCCTCCTCCACAGACTCAACGCTCACACGGGTTGCCAGTTTGAGGACACGCAACAGGAACGAGCATGATTGACAAAGGAAGGCGAGGAGACGAACAATTTAATTTATTGATTTATGATGAGTTGATATCGGGTTTTAATATAGTTCAGTTCATAGAGATTTTTTAGATGGGTGCTGAGGCTTTTTAGGTGGACAAAGTGACTTCATTCTCTTCCGCAGAAGAAAAGTGAAGCCGCCGAGGTCCGAATATGGCGGTGACATATTGCGCAGATTTGGGACAGAGTCTGCGCAGTAGTGACCTCGGGACCGGAGTCTGCGCAGTAGTGACCTCGGGACCGGAGTCTGCGCAGTAGTGACCTCGGGACCGGAGTCTGCGCAGTAGTGACCTCGGGACCGGAGTCTGCGCAGTAGTGACCTCGGACCTCGGGCATGGAAATGTGGAAATTAAAGCTAAAGCTCCAATATCCTCCCGAAAAAAAAAAAAAAAAAAAGTCTGTTGGTGCCTCAGTAACAACTTCACTCAGATAAGCTGTCAATCATGACGTCACACCCCCCGTTTACTTTTTATAGCATCAAATAAATAACAAACCAAACTTATTTAAAGAACAAACAATTGAAATGACATCAGCGTGATAAAAACTGCCTAAAATGACAGAAACCAACTTTGGGAAAAAAATATTTGAAGTGTAATTTGATTGTTTCGTTTGTCTCGCGTCCAGTTTCGGCTTCAGTTTTTAACACGAGTGCGGCAGGCTTGACGTGAACGCACAGACCAAAACAAAAACAGACATTCCGACAGGAAACGCACATTTCAAAGTAGAATAACTGGCTGTAGCATTGCTTTTCAGAGAAATGAGTAGGTGAATTTAGCATGTTTCCTAAATATCTGCAAACGTGTTATTTTTATGCTTTTGTACAGTTAAAAACATACATACAGCACCTTTAAATGATCTTTTGTGGGTAATTTCTCAGCCAAATTTGATGTGATTTATTTGTGATTAATTAGATTCATTAAACGACACTGTGTGTATTATTATTTATATATATATATATATATATATATATATATATATATATATATATATATATATATATATATATATATATATATATATATATATATATATATATATATATATATATATATATATATATATATATATATATATTTTTTTATATATACACAAGACTTGTCAAGTCAAACACACGCATGCCTGTTGTACACGCCGCTGGAATGTTAGGAATGTAAAATCAGGCTCCTTAAAAAGGTGCAATGAAGTGTGAAATGACAACATTAACAGTACAGAAATTACACTATCAACGCACACAACAGCCTCTATGATATCTGATACACTCATTGAAGGATTACAGAATAAAAGCATGAAGTGCAATCTACTTTTGGCCATCACACACACAAACAAACCTAGTGATCTGCTGAAGCATTTAAAATCTTTACAGGAGCCATCTAAGATCTAAGATCACATGCATCCTTCACAGAGAAGACAATCGGTAAAAACTATAGATGCCGCCACGGAATAAAAAATAAAAAGGTAACCGACTTAAAAAAAAAAAAAAAAAAAAAAAAAAACAATTCTAACTTTTTCCTCTCAGAATTGTGTGATATAAAAAGTTGCAATTGCAAGTTGTAAAGTCAGAATTTCAAGATGTAAACTCACAATTGTGAGATAAAGAGTCGCAATTATCTTTTAAAATGCTTTATTTTGTGGCGGAAATAAGCTTCCATAAAAAACACTGTGCCAAGATCAGTGGGGGAAAAAAAAACATCCATCCATAATGGACAAAATGGTAGAAGTAATACAATTAATTCAATGCCAATACAATAGTTAATTGTGACTGAAAAGGAACCATTTTATCCAATATATGTGTGTGATGTATTTTAATGCTGGCTAGAGAAACAGTCTCTGTGTCTGAACATGCCCACTTCCATATAGTAGATGAAAAACAATACTTGAGCCAAGTAGTATGTCCAAATTCATAGTATTCAACCTAAGTATGCATCACATGGACACTTTCCTATCCCATGATGGCACAAGAGAGAATTTGTGAATGGCAGAGAAGTGACGTAATGTAACTGACACCATTGGCCACCACACAGCGGATGTAGTACGTCCAATTTTCATTCATAACACAGCTATACGGAATTTAGACCAAATATACAGTACGTGATTTCGGATGCAGCAATTGTTTGTTCAGCATTGAACTCTCATGACATCATACAAAATTCAAGTCTCATACGTTTCCCATGAGGAATGCTATTTCTATGATGCACCGAGTAAAAATATCTTGTACATAAAAACAACTGCTAGGGCTGGGCGATAAAACGATAATGATATGTATCGCAATAGACACGTAATCTATCAATTAAAAATGTTGCATGATCAAAGGCACTCACTCTCTGGTAACCTAGCAACATAGGGAGTGACGCGCTAACAGCCAATCATGTAACAGTATCATGTTTGGTTGCGCCATATCTGTCTCATGTTGGATTCTTCAGTAACAGAACCGGCGTGGAGTGACAAGTGGAAAATGAGTGCCGCAGCGAGCGAGGAAATAGTTGATAAAACAGGAAAACAAGTCAGATTGCCAGTATGGCAGTTTTTTGGATTTTATAAGTCTGACTAGTCAGACCCATGTCGTCTGCAAATTATGCAAGACCATCATCCCCATGAAGACTGGTAACACCACAAACTTGTTTAACCACCTTAAGCCCTGTTTATACTTTCGTCTGGCTCCGCAGCGCGCGCCTCGTCCGTTTGGGGAGGTGATTATACTCGACGCGCTCACCGTTGTGCTATTCTTTGAAACGTTACTCTGCTTCAGTGCCTTATGACAAAGCATCTAAACGGCACAAAGAGATAACGGAGGCACTTTATAACTGAGGGGATTATAATCAGAGGAAGGTTAAGTTTAAAATATGTTTTTTTTAAATGTTAATATATTTTTCTCCTGGTCCTTATTTTAAATAGGTCATAAAAAATATCAATAATTATTGATATCGACCGATATGAAACACTTACGTCGTGATACAGTTTTCAGCCATATCAGCCAGCCCTGCTATCGTAGGCTGTGGACGGCTCACTTGAGCTAACCAAATAAATAAATGAAGAGAAAGCAGCTCAAACACAGTGCTTTTAAAACAAATCAACAGCCAAAATGCAAACAGCATTAATGCACACATTTGCATGCATATATAATCCGCAGTGCTCCTTTCAGTCTCAAGCAGCAGCACGAGCAACTTGCTTACAAGGCAGCAAAAAAATAGTGTTAAAGTTTTAGATAAGTTTAGCCACAAAAAGACTTGGAATATTGTACAGAATAGTACGGACTAATTATGGTGTTTTTTCCTCATTTTTGGAGCTTGCCATTAACATTCCTTGTATGAGCTTCTGTTTTCCATACATTCTAAAATCTCCTATTGTGAAAAAAAAGAAAGTAATATGACAGAATTAAAATTTTTTGGGGTGAATTACTTGCAGAAATCAAAAAAGAAATTTGGATGCAGTGCTGTCTTCCAAGCCCTGTAATAAAGCACCACTAGATATACAACCACTTAGTGCAATCAAACAAGACAAACACAGTGTGGAGAGCACAAACGCGTCGGCTCATGGGAAGAAAACGGTTTGAGCAATGCCATAACTCAGCGAAGGAAATAAATCTCATTAGTTCTCACTGGAGCACGTTATAATTAAAACTATGTGTTGCAGTGTGTGTACATGTGTCATTTATAATTGAAACAGTCGCATTAGAGGTTTGTTTCATGCTTATTTTTTGCAATAATAAATGCACTGAGTTGTATTAAATTAAACAGAGTTTGCTGCAGTGCAATACGTGTGCTCGCATTATTTACAAGCTGAGCTTAAGATACTGAATTATTTAAACGTCTGTGCAGTTAAAACTGCAGGAGGAGAGCAGCGACAATACTGAGGGAAAAAAAAAAAGTGTGTTTGAGCTAATGCATGTGTGTGTGCAACATGCAGAGAGAGCAATGCTGCAGCGCTGTGTGAAGTCACGGGGAGAACAGTGCTGCAATTGTGATTCTAGCACAGAGCTTCTCAACTGGTTCTGCTTCAGGACCCTGATTTTGCATTGAACATCAAAAGGTAAACATCTTTAAAAAAGTGAAATGCAACCATCTGACCATGAACTGCAGAGGCCCGACACTTTCAGGGTGTGTTCACACTCGTAGTTCGGCTCACATTGGCATTTTAACACAGAACATAGCCTACATATGATGGTATTTTGACGAGCTGAGAACTCGTGAAGAGCTTATAAAAATGTGTAAAGTAGTGAAAGCAGTGGCAGGAATCCCTCCGTCACACACACCAACCAAGATCTGCTGTGGGGAGACGCGGTTCTGATCCTGTACCGACCTGTGATGGGCAACATCATGGCTATGATGATAAAAACAGGCATTCCTGAGCATTCTGTCCTTTTTAGGGTCACATCTTGTGACACGTCCCGTTTTTGGTTCGTTTACATGTCTTTGATCCGTGTTGCGCCCATATTCCACTTGAACTGCACCACAGTTCATTTGGAAGTGGAGCAAGACCCATCTTTTCAGCAGTCTCTGTCTGCTTGTTCCAGGGTTCGGATGGCAGCGTTCACACTTATTCAAATGAACCGCACTAACAGCAATCGCACCAGGGTTTGTTTCAATCCAATCAAACATGCCAAGTGTGAACATCCTTAAACATGAAATAGGCAAAAACAAGAAGAAAATGCTGAGTAAGAAAGAACATTTTTTGGAGAGGTCAGTCCTCCTGATTGCGGCTTTAGCCACTGACTGCATTTAAAGGAAAAACACATCTGAGATTGGGGCTGGACCCGGCCACTTACCAGAAACACACTGAAACTGAAACACACACACGAGATGAGCAGTGCAGAAGAAAACAAGGGGGAGAAAAAGCAGAGCGAGTGGGAGTGATGAGAAGTCAGTTTGGCCGAGAGAGAGAGAAACGTCAGCCGTATGGATGCATGATCATTTCCTATCTGAATCACACATTATTTGTGTGACCCAAAAATGACTCACACACACCAGTAAACTCCAGTACAATTGTTTGATTTCGGTCCAAACAACACAAAAAGTATCACGTCACATACTGCAAAACACACAAACACAAGCCCACACTGCAGTCCAGATTCAGAGCATGAAGATTCATTCATTACTCCAGATTTTGCTCTCTTTTCATTCCGTGTACAACAAAAGGCCTTATATATTTTAAGAAACACATTTTTCAGTGTTAAAGTACTTCAATTCCAGCCTAATACACAGAGGCAACTGTGGGTGTGTTCACACTTGTAGTTCAGTTTGCTTGGTTTGTTTGGTCTGGACAAAAAAAAAAAAAAAAATAGTCCTGGTCCACATAGAGTTCACATTCACAACATGATTGGTCAGCTTACGAACATCCAAAACAGTGCTGTGTTCTGAGTTAAACGTGCTCGTTGTAAGTGCCTACATATGATGGTATTTTGACCAGCTGAGGACTCGTGAAGAGTTTATAAAATGTGTAAAGGAGTCAGAACAGCAGCAGGAATCCCTCCGTCATACACACAAACCAAGATCTGCTGTGGGGAGACGCGGTTCTGACGCCTGTACCGAACTTTGATGGGCAACATCACGGCTATGATGAGAAAAAACTTTTTAGGGTCACATCTTGTGAAATCATGCCCCGCTTTTGGTTTGTTCGCATGTCTTTGGTCCGTGTTGCATTCATATTTCATTCGAACCGCAGTTTTGAAGCGGAGCAAGACCCATCTTTTCAGCGGTCTCTGTCCACTTATTTGGTTCGGATGGCAGCATTCACACTAATTCAAATGAACCGCACTAACAGAGAAATCGCACCAGAGCTCATTTTAATCCAAATACACATGCCAAGTGTGAACACACCCTTAAAGTAAACCATTTGATTTCATTTCCCTTAAAAAAAAACACAAAGCTTCGTATGTTTGAGCCGTCCATCCAGCCTGACACAGCAACACTGACTCAATTCATTATGCAATTCCGTTTAATGGTGAATGGTCAGAGATCACAGATACTACAAAACAAATCTCTCAGATGTGCACAGTCTGCACACCATCAACAAGAAAGAAAGCCGCAATGAGCAACTGCCAACGGAACTATGAGAAAGGGTGTGAGGAGGGTGGGTGAAGCTGGAGCCAGAATATAAACAAACAGATCAACAAGCCAAAGTGGCAGTGAGCGGCTTCCCACGTCTTTTCAACCACTGTCTCATCTGTAATTTTGTTAGCTCTTTTTCCATTCTGTGCAAAACTGACTGCACGTCCTTCCTCTAAGCTGTTTGTTGACATGCAGTTATGAATCAACTCTCAAATAGTGTAAGATTATGCAAGATAGGAATTACAGTCGGAGAGGAGGATAATCTCATCATGAACGCACCTACCCTACGATTAGCGGTGTAAACTTGTGAACCAAGTCGACAACATTACAAAATGTGGGCAACAAGCTTCTGTCTTAAGAGAAGAGATGGACCTGTTCACATTTATATGCGTTCAAGTATAATCAGGAAAGCGGTTTCCTTGAAGGGTGTAACTGCAGCAATTGTCAGCTATTCCTGAAAAACAACTCATCCTAAATAACAGATGTCACACAGGAAGGGGGGGTAAAACTGCTAAAAGCTGGATATTAATCATTTATAACCGTCAACTCCGTGTTCATTGCCATCCAAAGAAAAACCATATCCTGGTGAAAGCTAGGTTCTGTTTCAGAGTTTTACTAAAGGTGATACAACTAATGAAACTTCGAAATGCTTGTTTTTCTTGTTCTGGATCGGATTTTCTCATGACATTGTGTTCAAAGCACTTTAAAAAGACGTAAATGCACTTCAAAGCAAAGGCCACATATCAACAAAATTCAAATGGTAGGAGTAAATTTACAAAACTGAATGCTATGCTAGACTGCAAAAGGTCACAATGAATGTTTGTTGTGACTACCGTGAGCCTTGACTGAAGTTTGTGTCAACTAATATGGGATGATAACTAGAGAATGAGGCAGCCAATGTCAACAATTAAGACGTAAACATGCAGAAATTCACTAATAACATTTGAGAACAGAAATTGGCCATTATCCATCAACAAGTCTAGTGAGTAAAGTTTTCAGCCAATGTTGATGATCTCAAAATGGGCAAATATCATCCAATTTATCAGTCTATCACTAGTATGGACACATGTGAACATGTCATTTCACTGGAGGTCAAACTGTGTGATGACTGTCTGAAGGTTGGACAGAGTTAGCAGTGTCTGTGTGAAGAAGACTTCTCACTGTTTGCTCTTTAACAAACAGAGTAACAGCCAGACCTCTTAAATGCTTTTAATATCACCACTGGCCTTAGGACAAGAAAAGAGACAGAGGGGGGTGAATGAAGAAAAAGAGAAAACTATGTATGAATGTACATTTTCTTTTAAAAACTATTTTTAAGGAAGCCCTGCTAGTAAAACCCGAGTGGGTTTTTACCATGTATATCATAACACCTAAAGTTTACTTTGATTTGCTTGAGAGCCTTGATATGTCTCTAGAGTCACATTCTCTGATCAGAGATAATATTTTTACACCAGACAAACACAACATATACCTTTTCTCTTATAGAGCATAAGAGACCGATAGATCATAAGGAGTCATAGGCCGCATTTACACATGTTTCAAGTGACCCAATTCCAATTATTTCCTCCCATGTGGCACAGATCGGAAATGACCCACGAACGTGTAAGCAGGAAAAAAGCACATGGATTCCGGTCTCAGATCAGTTTCAGGCCTTTTTCATATGTGGAAATAAATCTGATATTAATCGGATACGTGCGTATTTGCTTCTGCCATGCAAGTGGACAGATTGGATATTCCCCTGTCAATGCCAGTCGTACGTCACTGAAAGCGCGACGCTGGTGAATGACGTCAGCTCAGGTGGACACCAACCACCATCACATGAGTCAGGCTGCAACAAGGGCTCTCCTCTTTTTTTCTCCACCTTAAGAGACCCATGTTTTGCTGACCTTTAAAGATGGTCTGGGAAAGCAAAAGCTTGTATTATCATTTCTTCTGCGTTTATTGCAAATCGTGCCATTTTTACTTCCTTTTCGATCTAATCTTTTCCAGCGCATAACTTATACCTAGGGTTGTTTCACCAAGTGTATAGTGTAAATGCAGATATCGATTATGGGTTACTTTTAATAGAAGATGTAAGCTGGTCATCAAAAAAAACCTGACCTGCAGTGTAAATGCAGCCATAGAGACTTCTTTCAGTCAGATTTTAGGCCCTGAAACCTTTGCGTGATATAGACTGGCAAGGCAGCACACAAACGTTTACCCAGTACCATGTGAGAGAGAGAGAGAGAGAGAGAGAGAGAGAGAGAGAGAGAGAGAGAGAGAGAGAGAGAGAGAGAGAGAGAGAGAGAGAGAGAGAGAGAGAGAGAGAGAGAGAGATTATAAATAGAAGTCAAACAGAGGGTGAGCTATGGGCCACAGAATACCACAATTATGAGCTCTCATGCTGCAGCCTGGGATGTTGACAACGCAAGAGAAGCACAAAATATACACAGGGAAGTCTCTTGTAGTTGAACACCAGCCACTGACAAACAAATAACGCATGGTACTGCCATTGGTTTTGGGGCCACTGAATGTATTATCCATGTAAATACCATTGATAATTGTCCAGTACCATAGTATATAAAATCCATTATCATTTGATACCATCACAGTAGCATGGTAGTGCAAATTGTAATATGCAATAGAAGCAATCTTGCCAAGACGATCTTATCTCTCTCCCTCACACATTTACTAATCTTCCATTTGGCCAAATGTATTTCATATTTCCACTCATAATAATCTAGAACAAAAACAATAGCCTGACTCTCTCCCTTTGTGCCCAATTTACTGCAGCGCTTGTATCTTTCGCTCCATAATTATGTCCCCACTCATGCGATTTACTTCCAATAATTTTTTTGTCTTGCTGAGTTAAATTATTTTGGTAAAGGAGCTCATCCTTGGTCATTATTTTTTGGCTGTGGGTCTGAGAAAAACCAGTCACGCCAGTGACTGCGCAGGCGCACATCTGCTGTTCTCCAGCAGCGCGCGGGCCAGTTCGCATTCCAAACTCCACACATCACACACTTGCTCCCGGCGCGAATCTGTGTAACGGATTTTCAACGGTAAAAACAGACACGATGCAGCGTTACAGGTCTTTTCTGGGGTAAACTTCGCTCGACAGTACATCAGGTTCGTATTCTAGACTGTGTGTGGTCTAGAGACCTTAACCTCTAGCTAATTTTATGGGAATTGCTTACTTGATAACATTTAAAAAGTCGTTTGACGGTTTGAAATAATGTGACACGGGACTACAATAGCACGACGATGTGAATTTTATTCATAATACACGACCAATGGCTTTAACTCGCTGACCCACGGGGCCTGAAGTCGTTTTTTCCATAGGCAAACCGTGAGATTATTCCCGTTAAGGTTGTGTTGGGAGTCCTGCCTCTTTATAAACAAACGATTCCCTCACGCCTGAGGAAACACATTTCCAATTTCCATCTGAATGTCCGTCACGCTCCTAACCGTCAAGTCGTGATAACAATGGGAAAGACAGGGAACATGAATAGTCGTCTGAGATGTCGAGACCAATCGTTTTTCTAAGGTCTATTTCTTAAACCCTGAAGACCATCGGTAACCATAATCCCACCAGTCCATGATCATTAAAACGCCTGCGCGAGCTCAATGGTCATGTAGGGGCAGATGACGCGGTCACGTCTGTCAACTTCTCAGAATGGTTTATATATGGTATTCATGCTGCACTGGATCACATACATGATCTACTGAACGAAGACCAAGAAAATGAATAGTACACACACCCACGGACAGGCAGAACCTTCAGATGCACCGCAGCAACAGCTTCCATAACCAGTTCTGCTGTTAACGCCCTTTTAACACAACACACCGAAACGAATCATTTATAAATCAATTAGAGCCTATCGATTTTTACCAAAAGCAACATGTGGTCTTGCCTCTTAGAGCTGGATGGAGAAACAGGAGGGGTGGTTTAAAAATAGCCCATTTAACAACATATGGTTTCAAATCGGAATGTTCATAAATAACCGCCGCTTTTTTTTTTATTTACGTGCGGAATTTCTCCAAACGCCTTTGGAACGTCAAGTTTCTAATCGGTCTCGGTAACTTTGACCTAACCCGCACGATCCGTCACCATGCCGCTCGCGGTTGTTCTTCTCTGGGATCTGAATGCTTTGACTCAACGCACCACGACCTGAGTTGGTTCAACTCCACAACGTGTTTGGAAAAGTATACACACCGGATCTGGCTAACAAAACCGATGCATTCGATACTTTATCACTTCCATTCAACCGAGCGTTCGAGGAAATGTAATCGGCGATACATTCCCACCCTCGCATTCCAGGATACATGCGCGCTTTTAAAATGGATTATGTGAATATATAACATGCATACACTTCAAACAGAGAGCAAACCAGACATCTGAATGTTTTTGGGAGGGGGGACGTCTCCAAATATGATCAGTGCTCCAAATCCAGTCTTTGGGAACAAGCCGAACGCCGGGTTCTTAAAGTTTTGTACGTGGTCTTTGGATAAGCGTAAAAGCCTCGGTTTCCACACTTGAACGCCACAGCGATGCTTAAATTACTAAGACATCCACTCGCATTTCTAACCATTTTAACGTAGACAGTTTTAGATCATTCCTTTGTGGTACTTACACGTTCGAGTGATCCTTGGATGGCATGTCCTAGTCATAGTTAAATTCCCAAACTCGCTGAAATATCCCGTCAGGAATGCGGCTCGGCGTTCGCAACGCGAGCAACCTCGATCTGAACAGCGCGAGGACGGACTGCACTGAAAACGATCAATCACGCGCGGAGTGCGCGCCCCGACGCTACTCTAGAGCGCCACCGCGCGGCGTGCGAAGGCACGACACTCTATAAACTTTCATGTGAAGGTGAAGTTTAATGGTCAAATCAGTTTAACACAAAATGCAATATACAATAATGCACTATATTTTATAAACATAATACAAACAACCTCAAAAACTTTACAGGATGGCAATCATACTGACACTATTATCAGTGCCATAAAACCATTAAGCATTAAAGCATTAACATAAAACATATATCGCATTAATGTAATGGAGTTAAGTGCATGTGTTTAATGGTGTGTTTGTGTGAGCATGTGATTACTTGAATAGAGAACAAAAGCTCTCTCAGGCCACAGAGTTGATTGATCCGCCGGTGGGGACATCTCTTCACTCCACGGACTCACAGACATTTTGCGAATGCAAGCAAGCGCTTGTCAATAATAAGAGTTCACACAAAACGAATGCTGCAGAAGACTGGAGCTGCAACAAAGCCGGATCTCGATCGCTATCACCTTTCATATGATTAATGTCTTCCTGACCGTCTTTATTCTTTCATCTTTTTTTTTAAACTCGCCAAACCACATCAAAGCCTCTGTATTCGTATCGGCCAGAAGAAAATAAATCACTTAATGGCACATCTTAGTATATAGGTCATATCTGGCCAGCATCTGGTTCTCAGTCTGTGGTGCTCATAATTAATAAAACAGCATTAATATACAGCTTTAATTTATTTAATCAGCTCACTTGATAAATGACAGCACGCCAACAGGTTTTTTTTTTCCTATTTTGTAATATAAGTTACCTCAGCACATGCACTGACTGGTCAAAGTGTTCACTCTCTGTTCTTTTGAATCCTGTTAGAGCCGAAGCCACATGGCAAGGATTGGCAATCCTGCTGGGATGAGATTAGACAAGCTATTAAACATACACACACACACACACACACACACCCCAGACCATGTTAGTACAACCATCCACCACATTCCACGACTTAAAGACTGCAGCCATAAGGAGATTAACAACTCTGTTTTCTGCACAGGTGTCATATGGACATCCACACAGCACCGGAGGCACAGGCGACATTTATTTGCCATGGCTGATCTTGTCCCCACCACTCTATGAAACAGCTCAGGGCAGGCATGAATCTAATACAGAAGAAGATCTTCAGTTCTTCCGGTGTGTTAAAGTGAGTGGTCATCCATCACCGGAGTTAGTTTTAATGTTTAGATGAGGGATCATTGCAGACAAGTAAGGTTAGATCTGGAGCGACTTTACTAGCTCACAAGTTGCATGGAAAGCAGACAATATATAAAAAGTACCAAAGGGGAATCCAGCAACACTTTGGGGGTTTTGGGTATACAACAGACACAATGCATAAACACTGTGTGACGTCTGGAGCTTGTCAGCTGTTGAGTAACTCAGTATGGAGATGTTTTCTTAAAATGTTCATGTATTTGTGTCTGTTGTATACCCTGAATAAGGCTCTTAAAGGGATAGTTCACCCAAAAATGAAAATTTACCCCCAGGGCATCCAAGATGCTTTATTTCTTCAGTAGAACACAAATTAATATTTTTAACCCCAACTGTTGCAGTCTGTCAGTCGTATAATGCATGTCAATGGTCACAGTTGAGAGTATGAGAGCTTTGAGATAAACATACACAGACAAATCCATATTAAACCCTGCGGCTCGTGACGACACGTTGATGTCTGAAGACTGAAGATCTATGTACAACAGCCTTGAGCACGCCATCACTGGTGAGTGAGGTCAAATGTACACGATATGGCATATCTCAATCGGATACAAGTGGTGGAAGTGATCTCTCGCGCGTATCTCTACGTCATATTGTGTATTTTGACCTCACTTACCGGAAGTCATCGCACAGTGAACGCTGTTGTACATAGTGTTGTATCTGAGGTAAAAAATTATATAAATACTGTTCGGTTCCTCGCACAAACCAATCGTTTCGTGTCTTCAGACATCAGTGTGTCTCCACGATCCGCAGGGTTTAATATGGATTCATATGCGTGTGTGTTTTTAACTCTCATAGCTCTCATACTCTCAACTGTGACCACTGACATGAGAGAGCACCTGGAAATTCGGTTTAGCTGCACATAGTGTGACCCATTAAACTATAAAAAATAAAATAAAAGTAGCATTATTGCACTTTATTTAGTTAGTTTTTTTAAAGGTCACATATTGTACACCTTTCTGGAGTTTAATTTTAGGTTCTGATGTCCTCAAGAATATATATTTGCAGTATAAGTACCAAAAACCATCTCAGTATATTTTTACAGCTCCTCTCTCGGGAGATTTTGGCATGTCTAATTAATATTCATGAGCCTCTCTTCTGATTGGCCTGTTGTTTTCTGAGTGACGCACAGCCAGGCCAACCACAGGTAAGTAGGGTCATGTATGCTATAGCCTGCCGTGGCTTGGTGATACTCACACAAGTAAGGTAAATAGAGCAACACCGGTGATGATGGTCACTGCTGAGGGAAATGTCAATGACGGCAGTGACTGAGTAGTCCTGACGTCACATTTTTACAGAAGTCACAATGGCTCGTGAAAAGGCACAGCTACTTTATGCATTTGACTGTGGACTGACTGTTTTGAAACGTATGGTCGTTACATAGCCCCTAGAGTTATCATGGATAAAGCCAGGAAATGTCAGTTTTGACAATATGGGACCTAATAAAATAATAAAGAAAGCGTGATAATACTATTATTATATTTTAAAATAAAAAAGGTGGATATAAATAAAAATACAATTATTTTATAGTACACTTCAAAATACAATCCTAATATTTACATTTAATTTTTATATGAATTTTCAAACCTAAAATCAGCAAGCTTTTCTTTTTGGCGGTTTGCCAGGAAGTAAGTATATGCATTGCCGAGTGAAGCGCGTCAGTGAATGTCACAGCTTTGTGTTTTGCTCTGTAACCGGCAGATTTATTATGCATTCAGTTCAAATGGAAATCAGTATTGCAGTTAGTCGATCTAAAACGGTGATTGTGCATTAACAGCTGTCAACCATGTCAGCAAGTGCTTTTTTTACTGTGGTCGCGCATGCACACCTGCGCACCACTTATGTGCATCCCTATATTTATATATATCCGTTCTGTCTGTTCACAAAACAAAATGTACATTCACCGACATAGTGCTGCAATTTTGGTTTATAAAAATTATTAGGGTGGACTGCAACCAGAAACCACTCATATTCAAAGCAGCGAAAACACACTGGACCAACCAGTCATACTGGACCTTTAACTGCTAATCCATGTATTTATGATATACAAAATCCATGGGACAGAAAATGGCAGACGTTGGAAAGAAGTTAATAAGTTAAATAAGACTGTTTACTAGACAAGAATGATTGTTTCTAAAAAAAAAAAACAAATCGCTTTGAGAATTCTTATTTGAGAATATATGCCGATTCTTATTTTTTGTTTCAACTTTTCTTTTTTATCAAAACACTACAAAGTCATGTTAAATGATTTTTGCAAAACCTATTTCATGTGCTAAATGTTTGCTCTTTGAGCAGCCAGCACGTCTGTGCACCAAACATTCTCCATGTTTCTTGTGATTTCACCTGCTAAATACTTTGCATGTTTCTCTAATGCACCGTGAAGTCATGTATGGAAACCTTTCTGGTTTGAGGGTCGTTGTGCTTGCGTTCTTGGTTTCAGATTACATTCGGCCTCTGGTCTCTCTGGAATTTGAATTGACTATTTTGGCTCTGACCTTGTTCACTTTAATGTTTACGGTCTTTGCATTATGGCTGGAGTTGAGCTTGTTAAAGAGTCCAAGGCACTTGTTTAACCATGTAATTGTCCTTATACCTAATAAAAGAACTTGCCACATCCATGCACACACAGTTTGCATGGCGGAGACATTTAAACCTCAGTCACTGAATGTACATCTGTCATGGCTTCCTTTGAGACTCTGTACAATCACATCTAATTCCATCAGCTCAGCTGAAGAGACAACACGCTCGACTCGAGTTACAGAGCCTTTGAACACAGCTACAGCTGCCCATATTACGTTCATCATGAGTCTGTTTTGGAGTCTCGTACAGTGTAAGGTTTTGTCTTGAGTAACATATTTGAATCATATTGTTTAGGGTTTTGATTTTGGAGTCTATATATCTGGTAGGAGAATGTTTTTGCTTTTCCTTTAAACAGCTGCTTTTCTGAGAACGACTTCTGTTTGTGTCTCATGGCATTTTTTTCAAGCAGATGACGGGTTTTCCCATTGAGCTTTGTTTTTTCTCACCACTAACCCTGTGTGAGGCCACAGTCTGCTTGTTCGTTGCATGTCTTTACACATAAACCCACAGTGAAACAATTACGATGAATTCATCTTAATTTAATAAATCGGTCCTCATTATCGAATGACAGCAGAACAGAAGATGGCTAATGCTTTGAAACAAATGAATATTTCTGAGCTTTTCTCCTCGGATGTCTTCTCATTTTCAGTGATTAAAAGATCTCTGATATTAAACCCAATTAAGACCAGCTAAAGACATGTTCAGTGGTGATATTCAAAGCACAACTGATGATTCACTGCGATGTTTTGTATAGTCTGGTGCTTATACTACTATAATTTGATGTGCAATCAAGTCCTGTTCAGACTAGTCTATTGACAATTGATGGCAATGAAAAGCTCATTTTGGAAGCTGAAAGAAAAACATACATGTTGTTTTTACACCCGCATATGTTAAAGCAGATATGAAAGCAGGAACAGCTGATCACAACAATAAAAACAACCGTTCCTTAACCTCTCATAAAATGCCTTTCTTGCATAATTGGAAAGTGAAATTGCGGCAAGCAAAGTGGAAGTTCGTGGCTTCAGAGATGTTTAAAACGTGATCTATGAAATACACCATGTGAAAATGTGAAAGCTACAGTCAGATCCTGGCCATATACAGAGACCGATCTCAGAAATCACATCAGCAGGTCATACTCCTTCAGATGAAAATGTGAACGTTTTTAAAAAGCTCTCTCTTCTGTAAGGATGGAGTCTAACATGACCCTTATCTGACTGAAACATACTGTATAACCTTTTACCTCTCATATCAGCAGTATTTGTGGTAAAAAAAAACATAAAGCCAGAAGAGTTTTTCGTCTAGGATATAATCTGATGGGAGATTCTCTGAACACATTTGAACTTTCAGGTCAGACTCTGACTCTTGACTGATTTGTTTTTAGGATCAGATCTCCGCGGAGCTGCACTCAGTAAATGTGAATACTAAACATAAGCCAAAGATATACAGATGTATTTGATCTGGGATCAGTCAGATATCCTAAATATTGCTAAGAATCTTCAACTCGCATGATGCTAAGTGTGCAAATTTGTGTGTGTGTACACTCTTAAAAATAAAGGTTATTTTATTGCTATTGATGGTTCCATGAAGAAACTTTAACATCCATTCCACAAAAGGTTCTTTATAGAGGAAAATGTTTAGATTTTTTGAAATGTTCTTTGCACTGAGAAAATAAAAGGTTCTTTGGGGAACAAAAAATGGTTATTCTATGCCATCACTGCTAAAAAACCCTTTTTGGAGCCTGTAGTTATCTTTTTGAGTACAAGTTTGAGTCTTAGACCATGGGAGTGAGGACAAAGTGAGTAAAGTGAGGACCTTTTGGCCGGTCCTCACTTTCTGAGACTCATTTAAGGCTCTGTTTACACCTGGTATTAAGATGTGCTTTGGTCGATCGACTCACAAGTGGACAATGGTAAATACAGGTGTAAACGGGGTCTAAAACGTTTTGAGCTTGTCCACTTTCGACCACTTCCAGAGTTAGTCGAAAACGCATTTGACCGGATTGCTTTTGTAGTGTAAATGCTCATGTGGCCAAATGTGTTCGAACAGCTGCAAAAGACCGTCTATGCATCTACTCTCCGCATGCTGACCTAATGTGTAAACGTTATGGGAAGTGTGCTAGCCAGACGGGATTTAAACTTTGTCAGCTTTGGTTTGAAGACAAAAAACGTACCAAGCACAGGAATGGTTTCTCACCATTCCTGATTTCTAACACACTCGGCGAGGTCTTGCGGCTGTCAGAGCAGAAATGAAAGCTGCTGTTCTCCGTGTGTTTTCCCGCCGTCTCTGTGTGCGTTCATATGTAAATTGCGCAAGCTTATTTTGTCCATTAGATCGAAAGATCTGAAAAAGCCCATACATTTACCCGCCAATAGACCCTCCCCTAGAAGAAATCAGGACAGAAGTGGTTGAAAGTGGACAAAAGAGACAGATTTAAACCCCAGGTGTAAACGGGAATGTGTCTGCCTCGTACACTTATGATCCGATCGATACCAGGTGTAAACAGGGCCTAAAATACTGTTTGAAGGTCAAGACTTCATTTTAGGGATGATAAAAATAGAATTAGGTTAAGGTAAAGGTAAAGGGTTAGAGATTGCATTATATCAATGAATGCCCTTACAAATGTGTGTGTTTATGACCCTGAACATACACTCTAAAAAATGCTGGGTTAAAAACAACCCAAGTTGGGTTGAAAATGGACTAACCCAGAAACTGGGTTGTTTTAACCCAGTAAATGGGTTGTTTTAACCCAGCGGTTGGGTTAAATGTTTGCTTAAAACAACCCAATCACTGGCTTAAAACAGCCCCATTTTCAACCCAACTTGGGTTGTTTTTAACCCAGCATTTTTCAGAGTGTATATTTATGTTGCTTCTCAGTCTAAATGTATTCAAACATTTGTACACACCTACTACTATTTTCCATATTTCAGAATAAAACTAAAGTCATCACATGGATGAAATAGTATGTAAATTATGCAACAAAACCGGATCTCATCTTACCTTAGATTTGTTTTTCAAAGTTGCCAGTGCCTATAACAGCTCTGTAAAATCTGCTGTGCTGTAGTTGTTTGGTTGTTTGTTTGTTTGTGTGAACTCGATGTCAAGTCAGCACACAAATCCACAGATGTTTAGTGCCACGAGAATGAGCACATCGCTGGGACTTGAAAACAGCTGAGGGAATCAGTCTGAGGACATTGGTTGGTTTCTAATCTCTGGATTTGGCAAATATTGTGACAGTACATCCTGCACTGCTGCGCTATTATTTGACACTGAGTATTTTCAATGTCCGTCTGTTATTGTATTTCCAATAGTTAGTTTTAATTTTCAGATTTACTGAGCCCTAAATGACTATAAAAACAATGCCAACATGGACAGGTTGCATGATGTCCTCATCCTCAAAAACAGTCATATGAATACGTTTCAATATTTTTGTTTTCAATGTTATTGTGTTGGTCAACGCTATGTTAAATTTGGGTCCTGATACAAAACCTATACAACAACTAATGAAGAATGAAGTGTTCATCTATCATGTATGATCCACATAATAAAGCTAATTTATCAAATATAACATTATTTAAATACAAATGCATTCATACCTCAGTTCATTTTCATTTCTGAATGACACACAAGCTTTGGTTGCTCATTAACACTTATCTCCTGCGTGCCAAGACACCACATCCAGTGACATATGAGATCACTTCAACCTTCTTTAAACACACACACACTCTTACACAAACAAACCACCAGAGCCATTCATCTCTGTCATAACAGTGACAGAAATACAATCTAGAGAAACATCACACACACAAACACACATTTAACACCAATCAGTGCTTTTAAAGAGGGCCTATTATGCTTTTATCCATGTTCATCTTTTTCTTTAGTGTGTAATGTTTCTCTTTGAGCATGAAAAAGCTTTGCAAAGTTCCAAAGCACAAAGTCCGTTCAGCGGGAGTAATTCTCTATATCAGAGTCAGTGTTTCTGAACTCCCTGAAACGCCTCCGTTGTAGTCTTGAGTTTTCTTCTGGGAACAAACACGTCACAATATTCTTCATTTAAATCCCTGGCTGAGTTAGTGCTAACTTCCCACTTCTGAAGTCGTGATTATGAGCTTGTTGCATTCAAGTGCTTTGTTGTCTGAAAGAACAGGAATCATGCTGGACACAAGGTTTATTCTTGCTTATTTATTTGGAAAATCTTATTAAAGCCAAAATTATATTTAGCATCCCATTTGCCATGCTATCTAGAGTCTAGAATTTATGGTCAAATGCAGGCTATTTTTGCTGTGTATAAAACATACAATACCCTTCAAATGACTTTAACATCAAGACAAGGTGATGTAGATTTTGTGGAAAAAATAAATAATAATACCAGTCACAGCAGCAATCATTCTCCCCTCTTCCATGTTTAAAGTTTATGGCCCGCCCAATTTATTAATTTATTCCAGAGTTTCCCAGTGGTAAATATGACTTCATGTCCAATTTTTAACAAGGAAACTCAAATTTATGATTATTCTGACAGCATTAGTGTGTTAAAACTCACAGTTATGGTAAGGGGTGGGAAATTTCCCAAACACACCTAAAGTGCTTGACCAATCACAAGACACTGGTCCAGCCGACCAATCAGAGTACATTGTGCTTTTCAGAAGGAGGGGCTTCATAGAGACAGGAACTGAACAGAGCGTTACTGATAGACTGGGAAGAGAGGAGCTGCAACAATGGACTATACGAGAAAAACTGTTTCTGAACATGAAAAGTGACTCTAGTAGAGCCCAAAATCAAGACTTTGCAAATGGCATAATATGGGCTCTTTGATAATCAGCTCACAGTGGCTCTTCTGAGGCTCTTACCTCAGCAAGATGAGCCCGACCTGGGGCTCAGTGCTGAGAACGGCATCTGTTTACACCTGGAGGTGTGGAGCTGATCCTCAAATAACTTTCTAAAGCGATAGATCTGGTTTCTGTGTTTAACTGTCCTGAGGCGGTTTAATCAGGACCATGAGAGAGCCAGGTGAATGCAAACACACGCCTGAGGTGAAATTAACAATTATTACTGGAATATTCAAATACTGTGTGAAGAAAACTCACAAATGCAAACATATTCTATGACATGTTTTTGTGTGTTGTTACCTTAAACCACACACGGCTGGGAGTCTCAGGTAAACCTGTTTTCCACGCTTCTCATCTCCTCAGAGCTCTTCATGTGAAATGACACTCAATCTCAAATGGTGCCCTCAGGCCACCGTACAGTTATAGGAAGTGTTTTCACATACCTGTGCAATTTCACAAGTTTCTTTTCCTCAGCTATAATTGATCTATTTCTGGTTACTTGTGTTTTTGCATCTTTATTTGAGAAGTGCTTGATCGTTTATATGACGTAAACGGTTAGTAAGATAATAAGATAATGACAGACTGGCTATGATAGTCATAATCAGATAATGTTTGTTGGCATGAGAGTATGTTGTGGTTTGGCATCTGCATTATTATCTGGCAAACTGTGATTAAGGACGATATTTCCTGCAGATTACAGTTCAACGAGTCTCAAACTGTGTTCCTTCAGTCGTGCAACAGACCAGACTACTCACCATCAAATCCTCGTTACTGCAAAGCGTTGGATTCAATTATTTTACATTATACTAACGCAAGTAAACAGCGTCATAATGAGTGCAGAACACAGAGCTCAATGGAAATTACGGCAGAGAGGCTTTATTTTCATGAATATGCTTCTGCGAGTGTTAAATGAGCTGTGAAATGAGATTCATCACACACACACACACACACAGTGTTTAAAAAAGTGTTAACGTGTTTAAAAGGGACATTGAAAGAAAGTAAAAAGCCAATCTCGTTTTCAGGAGGAAATCTGGGATCATTACATTGACTTTTGGAAGCCATCAGAGGAATTTGATTTTCTAATGGCTTGATGAAAAGTGTGTGTGGATGAACATGCTTATATATGCAAATACAGGACACACACACACACACACACACACACGCAGACATACTAATTCACTTTTTTAATTACACACAAACACACAATAACACACACACACTCTTGCACGTACACAAACTCATTCACACACACACTGGTTCTTACACATGCACACACACACACACACAATCATGCACACTCACACACACTAACTCTCTCACACACACGCGCGCACACACACACCTGGCGTTGCTGCTCTCAACTCACACCAGAGCTTCTGACAGAAGCTTATTGAGAGATTCACAGACACCCTGTCGCTGTATGTGTGTGTGTGTGTGTGTGTGTGTGATCTTCAACAGCTCAATTTTTGCGTTTTCTCATGGTTTGAAGGCATTTTGCACCTGCTGTGGAGAAACTTTCGCTCAACTCATTTGCATTTGTTCATTTTGCGTCAGTTTCTGAGCTTCAGGCTGTGAATGAAGTTCATTCTCTCTTCAGGAACACGTGTGAGACATATGCAAAGTGAAAAAAAAAATTACAATCAAAATCCCATAATAAATTAAATCAAAACCACCTGAAATGGCGATTTCACTGATAATACTGAGAAATAATGAAATAAAAGTCCTCTGCTAAAATTATATTTTGTATGAGATAAACGGGACATCCTGTCCATCCAATATTTGTCTGTCTCAAATGTCAGATATTACAACAACATGTTTAATCGAAATGTCATTTAAATGCAGATACAGCCTGTAAGATCAAGTGAACATCAGTTACCTCTGAGGAAACTGATGTGGTGAATCAGTCATACACCGATCAAGCATAACATTATGACTAATATTGTGTTGGTCCCCCTTTTGCTGCCAAAACAGTCCTGACCCGTCGAGGCATGAACTCCACTAGACCCCTGAAGGTGTGCTGTTGTATCTGGCACCAAGATGTTAGCAGCAGATCCTTTGAGTCCTGTAAGTTGCGAGGTGGGGCCTCCATGGATCAGACTTGTTTGTTCAGCACATCCCACAGATGCTCGATTGGATTGAGATCTGGGGAGTTTGGAGGCCAAGTCAACACCTCAAACTCATTGTTCTCCTCAAACCATTCCTGAACCATTTTTGCTTTGTGGCAGGCGCATTATCCTGCTGAAAGAGCCACAGCCACCAGGGAATACAGTTTCCATGAAAGGGACAATGCAACAATGCTTAGGTAGGTGGTACGTGTCAAAGTAACATCCACATGAATGGCAGGACCCAAGGTTTCCCAGCAGAACATTGCACAAAGCATCACACTGCCTCTCTCCTTCTTCCCATAGTACATCCTGGTGCCATGTGTTCCCCAGGTAAGCGACGCACACGCACCTGGCCATCCTCGTGATGTAAAAGAAAACGTGATTCATCAGACCAGGCCACCTTCTTCCATTGCTCCGTGGTCCAGTTCTGATGCTCACGTGCCACTGTTGGTGCTTTCGGCAGTGGACAGGGGTCAGCGGCTATCCCATGTGCATCAGTGAGCCTTGGCCGCCCATGACCCTGTGGCCGGTTCACCACTGTTCCTTCCTTGGAGCACTTTTGATAGATCCTGACCACTGCAGACTGGGAACACCCCACAAGAGCTGCAGTTTTGGAGATGCTCTGACCCAGTCGTCTAGCCATCACAATTTGGCCCTTGTCAAACAAACCTCGCTCAAATCCTTACGCTTGCCCATTTTTCCTGCTTCTAACACATCAACTTTGAGGACAAAATGTTCACTTCCTGCCTAATATATCCCACCCACTAACAGGAGCCGTGATGAAGAGATCATCAGTGTTATTCACTTCACCTGTCGGTTGTCATAATGTTATGCCTGATCAGTGGATATTCTCATTTATAACTCATATGTTCTTTGACTACCATAATGAATAGCCTATGTAACAACATGCTGCACTTTACTGGGTGATCAAATTAATTTAATGAACACATAATGATAGTGAAAATCATTGAGAGTCTCTGATACTGTATATTTATATTCTCAGTGTTAATATATATCATTCACATTAGTGCTCACCAGTACAGGTTTTTCAATGGCCGATTCTGAGATTTGTACCTCGAAGTATACTGTATGCTAACAGTCTTTCCTGCTAAATATTTATCATAGTTATTTATCATTATTAACCTTGAAGCATTGTATTATTTCAACCCAGTCACAGTTTGGAGTGCATAACATTTGAATAAATCATGGTTTCCCAAACGGGCATTCATGAGGGCGTTTGTGAGTTTATGAAAAGATAATTAATCATAACAATGTCAAATTTAAATATGTTTACTTGCATGTCATGTGATCATTACCAGACATTAGAGAACCAAAAAAAAAAAAAACTTAAACACTTAAAATCTTTGGTTTGCTGACAAAAACATTTATGAAGGTTTACAAGTTAAATGGAGCAAAAATCATGTCATATAATATTTTTTTATCAAATGTGATTTCTCTAATAACAGAGTTGAAATATTGAGTGTAAACTATGATTTTGTGCATCCGTGAATTTCATCAGGAGTGAAACAAATGGCAGCATTTCCTGAGAAAGAGATGTTTTACTTGAGCTCAGTGTTTTAGACGCTTTATATCATATCAGTTTCATACCCTGGTATTATTTTAATATGGACTCAGCAAACATAATAAACCGCTTCATTGTCAGAGATGCAGACAGCGCACGTGTGAACTATATTCCTGTGGCCGGCGCGTTTGAATCAATGATTCACACATGGATATTCAGTGATGGGAGATCAATACGGCACACATCGAGAACACAAGTCTCATTTTCTGACCTGTTATCTTCACCAGCGTTACCATGACTACAACCACACAGGCCACCTTCCTCTCCTGAGCATCCGCTCCTCATATAAACGAGTGTGAGTTTGAGAGAAGCATGCATGAAAATCCAGTCACACGCCACTTGAATCGCGGCATCCCGATAGAGAGATGTTATTGATCTGTGAGGGATCATTTACTCACTGATTTCACTCTCGCAGGATATGTATCTATTTCTGAACTTCATGAAACACTCAATTATCAAAGCGCATGGATGTGTCATACTTCACCAGAGTTTTCTCAACTTAGTGATGGAGAATCTCCAGAAATCAAACCTGTGCTTGTGCAGAAAAGTTTAAAAAGCAACCAAAGAAGAGAAAAACATTGGCAACTGCTCTATTGGATAACTGGACTAACCAGTGGACCAATCGCTTCACAGCATGTAAAA
>CM031948.1:1457500-1475000 GCA_018749465.1 Paracanthobrama guichenoti | reverse complement strand
TCCACTCGGGGTTCAGAGTATTTATTTTTTCCCACATTAATTTCTCACATGTCTAGTACACGTGGTTTTGTTTCATTAATACATTGTTTACTTTTTTCTTGATTTACCCCAAAAGAATGGAAGCGAAATGTGACAACATGCCCCATAGGTGGGACACACTGTAACATGACCAAATGACAGCTTAAAATGTTACCTGATATAATCAAAAGAATATACAAGACAAACTAAAATATTTTGTCAATAAAATACAATTATGAATTTTTTTTTAAAAATAATTTTTTAATAATTAAAAATTTAGTAATATTTTAGTTTGACGATAAACTAGGAGCTTCTTCCCCCAGGCCATCAGACTCCTGAACTCAGTCACTTAACATCACATGACCATCGATACACTGACATTGCACTGCACTTTCTGTTCTCGTTGCTACTGTGTAACAACCTGTTATAAACCTGTTTGCACATTACACTTTGTACATTTCTGTTAACCACATATTTATAAGTCTACAGTTTACTCACTGCACAGTTTATTTCACTTATTTTATTCCACTTTATTTTTATTTTTTCTACTTGACTTGATTTATATTTAGAATTTATATATATATATATATATATATATATATATATATATATATATATATATATATATATATATATATATATATATATATATATATATATATATACATATACTACATATACATAAGTAAGAAATGTACTTTTGCTATGGTTAAATAAATGTTCAGTGAAATCTTCCAAAGATTTCTTAATTTTGGCGCAATTTTTCTCCAAATAACGTTGATATGGCAGCAAGTAAATACACAAAGTTTCGTCATCCTGGCATGTGTGGAAAGTGTTAAACCATGCATGTTACAACTAACCCCACGTTAGGTTGTGCCCCGCGCTCCCCTATAGTATTCATGTTTACAGTATAAAGTAAAACAATATTACATTAGATGTTTTGTTTGGAAACATATGACCGATATCAAAAGCTTGACTTGACAGGGTTAGCTTGATTTTGGAATGCATGTAAATTTAAAGGTGCAGTGTGTAATATTTAGGAGGATCTATCGACAGAAATGTGTCAACAAAATATGTTTTCAGTAGTGTATAAAGATAACAGGTCATCGTCGCACCAGTTATGTTTTTTCCCGTAAGTTGAATATGGATGGTGATCCGTTGGAAGTTAGATATTTTACTTTATAACATGTTAAATATGGACATTTTTCTCACACAAACCCATCGATTTGCTTCAGAAGGTCTTTATTAACCCCCCGGAGCTGTGTGGATTAATATTATAATGGATTTTTTGGGCTTCAAATTTTGGGCTGCCATTATAAAGCTTTGATTAGCTAGGATATATTTTAATATATCTCCGATTGTGTTCGTCTGAAAGAAGAATGTCATATACACCTAGGATGGCTTGAGGGCGAGTAAATCATGGTATAATTTTCATCTTTGGGTGAACTAACCATTTAATGGTTCCCTGGCCTAAAATCTAGTGTTGTCACCTTGCGTTAACATTGTGAAACTACACAATTTGTAAATTATGCATGGCGGGCCACATATAATATATTCTAATAGGCAAGCTGCGGGCCATTTGAAATTCATCCCCGGGCTGTATTTGGCCCGAGGGCCAGACTTTGGACACTCCTGTTTTAGAACTTTCTATTCATCAAAGAATCCTGAAAAATAAAATGCATCCCTGGTTTCCACAAAAATCTGAAGAAATCTGTTTTCAACATCAATAATAATCAGAAATGTTGGGCTGGGTGATTCAGAGAGAAGCAGAGGGGACATTGCGCTGTCCCTTGCTTTGTAACCCCTTTCCCAAATCTTCTCCCAAGGGTGTAAATCACCCTAAGGGACAGGAACTTGTCCTGATCATAAAGCAGAACCCTCTGTGCCATGTTCAGATTGTATGAACATAGTCCGCCTGGTGATTTATGTAGGCGACTATTGTAGTGCTGTCCACCTGCACTAGGACATGGTAGCCCCTTAACTGGAGGAGTACAGCAAGCTCTTTCCCAAACACACAAAGCAAAAGTGATGTGTATCATAGTCAGGCATGGGCCGTGAACAAGGAAGCACACAACGCTTACTTTGCATGACGTTTTCTCTTTCACAGATGGAGAGGAATTTCTGCACACTGACAGCTGGAAACTGACGGACAGAAAGCGTACCACACACACACATACACAGTACAGTCTCTGAAGACAAAAAAACCTGAAAGACGCACCTGTTGCTCATCTATTTGTCGAACAAGCATTCCAATGACGTCACCGTCAGAGGTTGAGGTTCAAGCCCAATTTCATTGGCGTGTTTGCACCATAGACTGTAAAAAAAGATGGACGACATGCCTTCACTCTCTTCCGTTGGCGTAAGTGAAGCCGCCAGTGTTCAAATATGGCGCTGACATCTTGGGTCTCGAGTCTGCGCAGTAGTGAGCACTAAGTGGAGCCGCGATATCAAGGTCCCGCCTAATCAACAACTTTTTGTGAAATAAACAGTTATGGAAATGTAGAAATTCAAGTTAAAGCTCCAATCTCCTCCCGGAGTTCCCAAAAAATGTGCCTCAGTGACGACTTCACTCAGAGAAGCTGTCAATCACAGCTGTCAATGATGACGTCACTCCCCCGTTTTTATAGCATCAAATAACTAACTAACATAGCATCAGTTGACACTAGTAACACTTGAACTAACATCAGCATTCCTTTCTGTCCTTCTATCCGTGCAGACGTGTTTTCTCTCTGTTCCCTGCTGGCTCTCGCGCTGTTTTGTTTTGTCTAGTGTTTCGTCTCTTCTCTTTCTCTCTGACTGCTGCTTTGCTGGACTCTTGAAAATACTGAAATGGAATTGATTAACTGGTCAATCAGCGCAATCGACAAGATTTTCTCACTAAGGAAGGGTGCCCCGGGAGAACCCACCTGCCCGGACGGGACCTTTGCCGCAGGGTACATGAGGGACGCATGGAACAACTGGCAAGTCCTGTGCCTGGAGGCTCTGTCCGTGGAGGATGCGGAAGATTTATACATGATTGGATTATTGATGGCGGGGTTCCTATTCTTTGGCTTTGGGATTGCCCTGACCTATCGGAAGATTGGTAAGACAGCTGCAAGCAAATTCACCCAGCCGCTGTCTGTGGAAATTAAAGAATGCTTCGGGTTGTGTGTGACCGTCTGAAGGAATTAGATCAGAAAGTGATAGGAATTGAGGAACTGAACCGTAATAACGCAGTCCGGACTGCGGATACGCAGGGTAGAGTGGGCTCTATCGGGGTCAGATCGGTGAACTTTACGGACTGTAACCGGTCTGGCCATGAGGCTGGACGTAATGTCTAGGGAAACTGCACAGACCGGACGCGAATGCTGAGGACCAGATCTGATTGATTGATTATGATCCGGACAAATTACCGAAGATCATCAAATGGATTAAAAAATAATAAATTGTATTTGCCTGACCTAATCAACTAGCCCAACGAACCTCACTTGGTCCCTATCTCTCGGTTGGGATTTCAGCCTGACAGCTGGGTCTGCTATCTTCCCCTGTGCACTGCCTTATCTCCCTTCAAGGACAAACCATAGAACTGAACTCGAAAACATCTGAAGTTATGGCTAACATCCTCACACAACACAATCTCAGACTCACTCGCACCATACACAACCTACCCGATCCCACCCCCCCCTCCAACCGTCTGCCTGTCTTTGTTATCTATCTCCTCTCCCACTCCATACAAAAAAATCCCATCACGTGACCACGTGTACTGTGTCATGTTTATGTTTATGTTTATGTTTTGTTGTGTTTGCTATGTAATGCTTGCTAAATTGCATTCTTGTATTTCTGGAGAGCGTAGGGCGGCGCCTGAATAATCGGCTGCGGCCCGGAGGCTTGCTCCAAACTTCATTTCGTTATACTGTACTTGTACATGTGTAATGACAAATAAACTTCAACTTCAACTTCAGCATAATTAAAACGGCCTAATATGACAGAAACCATCTTTGGAAAATCAATTACATTTTGTTTAGTTTGTCTATGTCCCAGTACATTACACGGAGAGGGCAGGGTTTATGGCCTATACTGCATCCATTTACATTTATGCATTTGGCAGACACTTTTATCCAAAGCGACTTACATTGCATTCAAGGTACACTTTTTTTTTTTTTTTACATTTTGTCAGTTCTTGCTTTCCCTGGGAATTGAACCCATGACCTTGGCGTTGCTAGCGCCACACTCTTATTGTTTGAGCTACAGGAAAGCATCCAGACACTCTTTTCAGGACTCGTGTGGTCTGCACACATGCTTCACAGAAGGTCACACACAAAGGTGTTCCCATAGTGCTAGAATCAGCACAGCATAGAGAGAAGCTTTTGAAAGGGAACATAAAATTACTTGTACTGATATATTCAAGCAAAACATTTAACAAAAAGGGTTAGTGGCCCTAACTATATAGGACTTGGCAGACAGGAAGAGGTGGAACAGAATGACAATACAAAGACACTTCATTCATGTGGCATTTCTCTTCCAGTACAGTCTGTGAAATCATCCAATATGAAATTGTGGAATACCCCGAACGAGGCGTTCATGTGTCATATTTATCTTCATATGTCAGTGGGTTCAGTGTGAAAGCCTTATGAATATGACGGTCAGGGGACGTCTACTGTCTGCTAGAGATATGAACGCGATACCACAACCACCACAGTCGGGAGGAAACAATGTCTGTCAGATTCATTATCTGAATCAATCACACTGACAGGACGGCACGTGAAAAATGTCAGAAGCGTTCATGATCACAGGATCGTCCTGACATGCGTTCCTCTCATTATCAGCGAAGGTGGCACTAAACCGGGCTGATCTGCTCCAAAACACTGAACCTGGACATGAAGATGTTGAAGCTGTTCACTACACTCACCTAAAGGATTATTAGGAACACCGGTTCAATTTCTCATTAATGCAATTATCTAATCAACCAATCACATGGCAGTTGCTTCAATGCATTTAGGGGTGTGGTCCTGGTCAAGACAATCTCCTGAACTCCAAACTGAATGTCAGAATGGGAAAGAAAGGTGATTCAAGCAATTTTGAGCGTGGCATGGTTGTTGGTGCCAGACGGGCCGGTCTGAGTATTTCACAATCTGCTCAGTTACTGGGATTTTCACACACAACCATTTCTAGGGTTTACAAAGAATGGTGTGAAAAGGGAAAAACATCCAGTATGCGGCAGTCCTGTTGGGCGAAAATGCCTTGTTGATGCTAGAGGTCAGAGGAGAATGGGCCGACTGATTCAAGCTGATAGAAGAGCAACTTTGACTGAAATAACCACTCGTTACAACCGAGGTATGCAGCAAAGCATTTGTGAAGCCACAAATCATCTCCACTACAAATAGGAAAAAGAGGCTACAATTTGCACAAGCTCACCAAAATTGGACAGTTGAAGACTGGAAAAATGTTGCCTGGTCTGATGAGTCTTGATTTCTGTTGAGACATTCAGATGGTAGAGTCAGAATTTGGCGTAAACAGAATGAGAACATGGATCCATCATGCCTTGTTACCACTGTGCAGGCTGGTGGTGGTGGTGTAATGGTGTGGGGGATGTTTTCTTGGCACACTTTAGGCCCCTTAGTGCCAATTGGGCATTGTTTAAATGCCACGGCCTACCTGAGCATTGTTTCTGACCATGTCCATCCCTTTATGACCACCATGTACCCATTCTCTGATGGCTACTTCCAGCAGGATAATGCACCATGTCACAAAGCTTGAATCATTTCAAACTGGTTTCTTGAACATGACAATGAGTTCACTGTACTAAAATGGCCCCAGTGTCACCAAGAACCCAATAGAGCATCTTTGGGATGTGGTGGAACGGGAGCTTCGTGCCCTGGATGTGCATCCCACAAATCTCCATCAACTGCAAGATGCTATCCTATCAGTATGGGCCAACATTTCTAAAGAATGCTTTCAGCACCTTGTTGAATCAATGCCACGTAGAATTAAGGCAGTTCTGAAGGCGAAAGGGGGTCAAACACAGTATTAGTATGGTGTTCCTAATAATCCTTTAGGTGAGTGTATACTACGAAGCTAATATGATGTTGAGAACATCTATGTATCAGTGTTACAGTGATCACAGTTGTACCTCCCTTAACCTTAAAATACCTGTAAAGGCATGGCCTCTTCTGATGATAAAATATGGGGAAACGAAAGAGACGATGGTATTGGCGCTACTAGGTGGAATTATGCAATGGAAGACAGGATCGTACTCCTGCCTTTATGAAGTTTCCTCGAGGAACTGCCACAACAGAGTGAAAAAAGATAAATGCTGGCAAACGATGCGCTTCAGTAACCTGGTGAGTGCTGGAATTAGCATTAGGCTAGTATAAGCATTGTTTGTTTACGCTCTAGTTTCTGGAAGTCAATCACTAGTTCTGCCTTCTCATTGACATCACGCACATCTTTAAAGACGGCAATCGATGATTGGTCAGGAAGCAAAGTGTAGCCTGATATGTTTCTTGTCCACGACACAAGAATTTAGGGGTCAAAAAAAAAAAAAAAAAAAAAAAAAAAAAAAAAAAAAAAATCGCATAATCTGACACAGTGATTATCGTAACAGCCAAAAATATTGTGTAGTCTGAACCCAGCATAAGCGATTTCTTCCTGTCTGGTGTTCTGTTCTCTAGATATGGAAGCCCATTTCATGAGAAAAAGAAATCATGCTTTGGTAAATCATGATTATGATAGCCCTAAAAATTGAAATTATGAGATATTAAGTCATGATTATGAGATAAAGTTGACATTATATGTAAAAAAACAAAACAAAAAAACAATTATGGCATGCCGAGATTGTCAAAATGCCAAAATAATAATATAAAAATCATAATTATGACTTTTTTATGATAAAAAGTTGAAATGGAGATAACATGTAAAAATTATGAGATAAAGAGTCATAATTATGATAATGAGATAAATATTAAAAGGAGATGGGAAGTCATAATTATGAGATTTAAAAAAATCATAATTATGACAATGTTGAAATGATTATGATAAAAGGTTAAGAAAAAGTTGACATTTTAATTGTCAAAGACTTTCATAATTTTTGACAAAATACTTTTTAATGTAATTTGTCATAATTGTTTATGTTATGATTCCGACCTTTTATGTCATAGTTTAGATTCCCTTCAAATAAAGGCAAACCTGGCCAAACACCTTTAGTCTTAAAGTTTTAAAAATGGTTTATTCTCAACACTAAACTCCAAAGAGACTATCTGTCCTCCTACAGCAGATTATGAGCGTTATATGGAGCTTGTCTGTGTTAGTCTGAATCTAGCGTTCAGCAGTGTGTCTGACTGCTCAGTCGGCAGAGTCTTCCTTTAGTTGCAGACGGTTCGTTTGAATGTAAATGTCTTTCTTTAGCACTGTGTTTCACTTCAGTAGCAGTGTGGCATCGTGCCCGCTCTAGTTGGCATACAGCCACTGCGCCAGCTTCACCCCCTCAGTTACTGAGACAGACATGTGTCTAACAAACACACACACACGCACGCGTGCACACAAATCATCTCTAATAAAGGCTGTTATCTGTGTATGTGTATGTGAGATGAATGAATGATCCAGTATTGAAATTAGCTTCTCTCTCTCTCTCTCTCTCTCTCTCTCTCTCTCTCTCTCTCTCTCATACACAAATCATCTCTAATAAAGGCTGTTGTTATCTGTGTATGTGACACACACACACACACACACACACACACACACACACACACACACACACACACACACACACACACACACACACACACACACACACACACCTGAGATGAGACACACAGCAGTGGTCTCCACTTCTTATTTCCTGCAGAGATAATGACTCTGGCATGTTTAATATGAACTATCTCTCCGTTACACAATGGAGGGGGAAAAATGAATAAAAATATCGGTATCGGTCAGTATTAACATACTGTTTTTTTTTTTATCAGCATGAGTCTGATTAGACTAAAATTGGCAACATCATCAAGGCTTTTTCCTTTTTTGGTAACACTTTACAGTAAGCTCTCATTTGTTTACTGTGCGTTGGTTAATGATTTAACATGAACTGAGTGAACAATACATTCTTATAGCATTTACTAGCCTCTGTTAATGTTACTTATGTTAGTTCACATTGCATTAACTAATGATAACACATACAACTTTTGACCTTAAAAATGCATTAGTAAATGTTGAGATTAATAAATGCTGTAGAAATATTGTTAAATGTCATTTCATGTTAACATTGTAGTGATGAATAATCTTATTGTAAAGTGTTACCACATTTTTTTCCTATGCCCGTTACCAAATTACTAAACAGTTATATATCTTTTCAACTGTACATTATTACGCCATGCTCTAGAATACTTGATTCTGATTGGTCAGTCCATTTAATGATTGGTTGACGGTCCCTTTTATGTTATATCCAGTAAGTACTGTGCATCCCTGATAAACACACAAACCCCATATGTACCTTCTTGGAGGAGTTGATGCAGTTCATATAGTCTCTGGCCAGCTGCGAGCAGTGCAGCGTCTGCTGTCCGTTCTGTCTGTAGCAGCTCAACACCTGCGACTGCAGCTCAGGGCAGACGGGACTCACGTGACGAGGCCTGATGACCGAAAAACAAACACATATACACAGGCGTTATGGAACATAAACTCGACATAAACTTCAAAAGATCAAAGTGCAGATAAATGGAGTCTACCAAAAGAGATTCTGAACTGAAACGAGCCGTCAGTAATTCCAGTCTCACTTCCAGCTGAACCTACGTGGGTTTGTAACTGATTTGTATACTACTGTCTTCACAGCGTCTGCTTTGCCCCGCCCTCAAACACTGTAGTTGTAGCTGAGACTGGAAGAGTTTGGTTTGTGTTGTTCATGAAGAGAAGACGCTGTTTTCTGCTGACAAATCCACTTTGATGAGATTGATACGGTAAAACTGACGCCATTGTTACTGTTCACATCACTGTATCAGGAGCTGAGATTCAGATATGAAAATGAGCGTTTGGTTTCCGACTAATCACAACAGACTGGGCCATCTGACCAATCAGAGCAGAGCAGCTCTCAGAAAGGCGGGGTTTAGAGAGACTGGATCTTCAAACAAACCGTTTTCAGACTCGTTCAGAAATGAGGTGATGTACAATGTATAGTATGATAAAGTGTTTTTAGACCTTGAATGCATGTAAACCTATTGTGGGAGACCTTCAAAATCAGGTACCTTTAAAATAGCATAATATGGGCACCAGCTCAAGAACACGGAACAAATCACAGGTGCAAAGACTGAGACAAACAGTAGCAGTGCTGCCACCTAGAGGCCTGCTGAAATATTGTGGTGGAATTTGCACGATTTGTATCCCTTTCTCAAAAAAAGGACATTGAGAGCGTCATAGTCCTTAAAAGATGAAGTTTGGTATTGACTTTGAGCACTTAAAGACGTGAGATTTCTGCTCTTTCACAGAATTTTTTTAAAATTAAATAAAAGCTAATTAAAAGTTAATTAAAAAAATTAAATAAAAGAGTAATTAAAAGCTAAAGTAAATTATACGTAGCAAATTATTATTACGCTATTCTGACATCTTAATTATTATGAGTTAATTACTTAAAACAGAATAAATGTTAAAATATTTCAGCTGGTTTCTGATTTTCATTTAGTTTAGCTTGATGTGCTAAAATCAATAAAATATAGAGACAAAAATAAAAACTTAAATAAAAATATTAATAAAACTATAAAAGTATAATACTAAACCAGGGTTATTATAGCTACTTAAAATAAATGTTAACTGAAATAATTTAAATATGAAAAAAAACTTTTAATGTCAGCCAGTTTCTCATTTTCATTTAGTTTAGCTTGATGTACTAAAATAGAAAATAGACATTTAAAAATGACTAAAACTTAAATAAAAATATTAATAACATTTACAATAGTATGATACTAAACCAGGGTTATGCTAATTAAAAATAAATAAATAAATCATTAAAAACTCATTACATAAAGTTGAATCTATTTCAGGTAACATTATTTTATTTCAGTTGAGCTTGACGTACTAAAATAAATAAAACTAAAACTGAAATAAAAATGATTAAAAACAGACAGCGAAATTATAAAAAAACCAACTCAAATTAAAATAAAAACAATAAATCCGAGCCAAAATATGAATATAAACTGTAATAGTATGATGGTAAACAGCAGTGTCTGAAACACAGGGTGATGTTTGTACTCACTTCACGGCGGCCTCAGCTTTCACCGCCTCTTGCGTGTACATGTGTAGAGTCTGCTGGTAGTAGTCAGTATTCTACACAAACACAGACAGCTGGAGTTCAGTCATTCATATAATACACAAGAAATATTGCATTGCTTTTCCATCACTTACAATAAGCAAACATTGATTTACAATCTGCATTCATGAACTTTGACACATTTATCATGCAAATTCAAAATCACAGATTTGTTTTCTGCATCTCATGCTTCTGCTACCTTCTCTAAACCAATCCCACAGCGCAATAAACACTCAAAACCATGCATGTCTTTTTAAATGTGCATGGAGGAACTCGGCACTGTGAGGTTAACTGTGGCTGACTGTCAGCACATCTCAGCCACACGTCGTAACCTTTTATTTAGTGTGTATTATGGGCATTCACATGGCAATTACCACAATTACAAAACACAGCAGTGCTGAACATTTGGCCACATTCACACGGCTAACTCGGATTGTTTTTGTGTAAGAAATCTGGCATGTTGGGTTTTACCGTTACAATATCTGCTCCTTCCTTCAGGACGCAAAAACAATGCGCTGTACGTGATTGCAATCTATCAACGCAATTACAATCTCAGAGTCTCAGCTGGAGTAATTAGACTGTGATCTTATTACATCTACAAATACCCGATGGAAGAAACAGAAGGGGCAAAGTAGTGTCAGAAAACAGAGTATTCAATAACAACTGTCATTTTCAGGTGAACTATCCCTTTAAGGAGTTTGTTCAAATCACTAACTAATAGTATAATGATGGTTGCCTTATCAAACACCTCTAATAAGAGACGTGACGTTTCACGGATCCCATAATTCCTTCCTCAGAGCTGTTAGAGTCTAACGGGATAGACAGCAACTAACTAAAGTTCAGCTCATGTTCTACAGATAATGTTTGTTAATTTCCTCCACGGTTTCACGTCCGTTTCTCTCTCAATCTCTCCATCTTTTGATTCTCAGCTCGTTTTCTCGTTTCTCGCTTCATTAATACCCGATTCGCAGCTCCGTTGAAGCGTCTCGGGTGTATTTTCATCTCTGTCTTTCTGCTCTGAACTGTTTTTCCAAGTCAAATTTATTTGTATAGCGCTTTTCAGAATACACATCGTTTCAAATGAGCTTTACAGAAAATCCTGATGTTAATGTTTATATCTTCATGCCTTACAAATTGCTTTTAGAGCAGGACGATAATCTAGCTTAATTGAACCAAACCGACCAGCTTCGAGGTGAATTGCAATATTACAAACATTTATGTGCAGCAAAAAGTATTTGAAAATCTGGCAAGATGGTGTACATAACATCTAATGAGGAAAATAACTACAATCCCATGAAGCACTGTGAATGATAAATCACAATAAAAATAATGCATAAACTATCTTTATTGCAAAATATGCAAATATAGTTTGACAGCGTAGAAGACTTCATCAGGCAGTGCTTCATGGGAGTAAGCGGGTGCAAAATAGTGAATTCAAGCGTGGTACTGTGATATTGCACAGGTGGAAACCTAAAGTTCATTCGTAAAATTTCCTCTCTACTAAATATTCCACGCTCAACTGTTAGTGGTTTTATAACAAAGTGGAAGCAATTGGGAACAACAGCAACTCAGCCACGAAGTGGTAGGCCACGTAAAATCACAGAGTGGGGTCAGCGCATGCTGAGGTGTACAGTGCGCAGAATTCGCCAACTTTCTGCAGTCAATAACTACAGAACTCTAAACTTAGTGTGGCCTTCAGATGAGCTCAAGAACAGTGTGTAGAGAGCTTCATGGAATGGGTTTCCATGACCGAGCAGCTCATCCAAGTTTTTAAGTTTTTCAGGGGTTGGGCTTGGCCCCTTAGTTCCAGTGAAAGGAATGCTTAATGCTTCAGCATACCAAGATATTTTGGACAATTTCATGCTCTCAACTTTGTGGGAACAGTTTGGGGATGGCCCCTTCCTGCTCCAACATGACTGCGCTCCAGTGCACAAAGCGTCGGTCCATAAAGACATGGATGAGCGAGTTTGGTGTGGAGGAACTTGACTGGCCTGCACAGAGTCCTGACCTCAACCCGATAGAACACCTTTGGGATGAATTAGAGCGGAGACTGTGAGCCAGAACTTCTCGTCCAACATCAGTGTCTGACCTCACAAATATGCTTCTCAAAGAATGGTCAAAAATTCCCATAAACACACTCCTAAACCTTGTGGAAAGCCTTTCCAGAAGAGCTGAAGCTGTTATAGCTGCAAAGGGTGGGCCAACTCCATATTAACCCCTACGGATTAAGAATGGGGTGTCATTAAAGTTCATGTGCATGAACTTTTGGCAATATAGTGATCGAGTTGGCGCATACCAGAGAATGTATTCGATCCATTTGAATTCTGCACAGAATATTTAAAGTGATATGGAGAAGATTAGGAGGAAACTGTGGCTTTATCAAGCTCAACGGCTCTAGACAAGCTGTGATATAAGCGAAACGCTATTGGCTATTTAAAAAAGGGGAGGAGTGTTTCAATATGTCCTGCCCTGTCTTCCTGTTTCAGTGGAAATTACATCAACACACTGAATAAAGCTTTGTATTTCAAGGTACTTGAGTGGACCTTTAAGAAATAAGTGAACTAATGTGCACTGACTGATGCTTCAACAGAAGAAAATACCATCAATTAACAACCTCGTATCTCACAGTAGGTCTGTCTTTAACAATTGATAAGTTATAATGAAAAACCAATTCCCCTTCGGAGTAAATTAATGGTATTTCACTTCATGACTGTTGCGCTCTCAGACTGCAGTGAAGGACCGCCCACTCACCGGTCAATCAAGAGTCTTTAACTTTGCCTGTTTCATGCGGCATTAGAGGAAAGTTACAAATAACCACTACATGTTTTACTATATGGAAGAAAATAAGTCAGAGACAGATTGAAAGTGGTGTAGATTTGTGTATTCTGACTGTATGAATAATAATGAGAGAAATTAGACCTGCCGTCCAAGGTAAATCCTCTCACACCGGAGCAGGTATCAGTCTGATTATCGCGTCAGAGCTGATAGATCTGATAACACAAGCAGCCGAGTCGGTTTTATTCTCGCAAATGCTTGACAGAGTGAAAAGCACAAACTCTTTTTGAGATGAAGGACATGAATATTACATGACAGTGTGAAGAGTGCAGATAGACATGCAGAAGAGAAAGCCAGTGGGATCAGGATCTTTGTTCCTCTCTATGTGTGTGTGTGTGTGTGTGTGTGTGTGTGTGTGTGTGTGTGTGTGTGTGTGTGTGCGCGTGTGAGAGAGAGATGCGTTTGTGTCACGCTCAGGATTTCTCTTTGAGAGCTTAACCAAAGCATTTCAGATTAGCGTGTGTAGGCTGAATCTTAAAAATGTGAGCTGTCGTTTAAAGCATCACACACAGAGACTGCAGCAGTGAAACGCACACATGACAGACGAGAGCCGATTAAAGGTCTCACCTCAATAACGCAGGAGAGAGAGTTACAAAGAAAAGTCTGTGTAAGCAAAGCATCTCATCCACTGTGTGTGTGTGTGTGTGTGTGTGTGTGTGTGTGTGTGTGTGTGTGTGTGTGTGCGTGTGTGCGTGTGTGTGTCACCAAATGAAGTCACACAAAGAATGACTGTTTTCAGACAGGTTTCCTTGGATGAACAGACAGATCTGGCCAAATGTAGAACTCAGAAGTTGATTTTTCTTTTTTATATTTTAATGAACCTAAAAACAGACCTTTTCTTGATGCAAAGTATAATCATTTTCTTGACAATTAAGCCCAAATTAAACCCCCAAAATGAGAATGGGATTTTTAAACTACATAAATGAATATTTTGGCGATTTTAATTATCATGAAAATAATGTAACAAAACATCTTAATCTTGAATCTTAATCGTCTTAATATTCTACAATAGACTTAAAGGTGCAGTGTGTAGTATTCATGAGGATCTATTGACAGAAATGCAAAATAATATACATAACTATGTCTTCAGTGGTGTATAAAGACCTTCCATAATGAGCCGTTATGTTTTTATTACATTAGAATAAGCCATTTTTATCTTCATACACCGCGGGTCCACTTACTGTGAATTCGGCATTTTGTGCCGTCATGTTTCTACAGTAGCCCTAAAGGGACAAAACTGCTCTACAGAGCGCTAGCTACTCTCTATGTCGGCCACCGTAGCTTCTCTATGTGCTTTGAAAGGGAGGGATGAGCGGTGGGCATTTGCAATTCACAACCTCACCACTAGATGCCGCTAAAATTCACACAGTGCACCTTTAATGGTCTATAAGCATTCAAATGTTTGGGGTCAGTGAGATTTTTCTCTAAAAAGAGAAATATTAACACTTTTAGTCAGCAAGGATGATCAAAAGTGACTTTCCATTTTAAATAAATGCTGTTGAAATGTGTCATGGCTTGCACAAAAATATGAGGCTGCTGAAAATTCAGCTTCACCATCATAGGAATACATTCAAATAGAAAACAGTTCATTTAAATAGTAATAATATTTCAAAATATTACTATATTTTTGAGCAAAAATCTTACAGACCCCAAACATGTGACTGGAAGAATCCATCATTTCATTTCTTTTTTAGGGAATATTTTATGTCTTTCTGCTCAGATGGTGTGAGCACTGCAGACAGTGCGTATATTATATTTGTGTGTAACTGTTTAGACACACACACACGCAGCTAAAGCGTAACTAAGTCTGTTAAGTCTCCGAGCGAGAGCAGCTGAACACATTGTGCTGTAAACGCCGCAGGAATGATGATCCATCTACAACCTCAGCTCAACTTCACAGCTGAGATGAAACACAGTGATATCCTGACTGTAATGTGTCATATACTGCACGGAAGGGTTCATGAACTGCATTTTTGTATTATTTTATAATGTCTCCTGAAGTGCACTTATAATGCTAGTATGATTTTTACATCGAAATGAAAGGCAATTTTCTACCCTGATTTTAGCCTCTGATTTGAACACTCTGTTTAAAGGGGCGTGTCCGCTGTAAGACTGTAAACGCCCCCTGCTGTGATTGGCTGACATCTTGCACATGAAATAAGTTTTACATGTGGAACTTTCTCGAAATGTTTTACTATTACATTGAGCAGATGACCGACATGAATGCAGTGATCTTGTCGATTTCTGCACTCTCGCCAATGCTTTCATCATAACTAACAGTGCAAACACAATGTGAATAAGAGTGTAGACGTCATCACTGATTATAACAGGAGCTTTGGCGAGAGTCCAGAACACAGACCCTAGCCCCTTTCACACATACAGTCTTTACTGGCACCTTTTCAAAAATACTGATAATCTGGTTCTGGCAATTTACCAGTAAGGGAAGTTATAACATTAACAGTAAATTACCGGTATGATGCGCTGTGTGATGCAGAATGAAGATTACCGGTATAATCATGTATGAAGTCAGAACGCGCTGACGTAAGAAGTCTGAGTTGGCCCAATCATAAGTTCTTATGGAGATGATGTGATTAACTCTGCGCTGTTTACAGAAAGACTTTTAATAGTCGTTCTATGTAAAGGTGTGCTAAATGATCATCTTTGCCACGTCTTGCAGCTTTTCCATTGTGCCACGCTCGAGACCCAGCCTTCCTTTCCATCCATCAGCGCTGAGGCCATAGCCGATCCTCCCTATACGCTGAGTATGCAAGCTGCGTAGGGCCCCAAACAACCAGAGAATCAGCTATTTAGGGCTGTGTTTTAGCTTCGTTTTTGATTTTTTTGCTTCCATCGATTATGAAAACATGATGCCGCTTTCCGTTCCTTTCCTTTAAAGGATTTTACCATCCGTTGTCGCCATACGTAACATCCAAATCAGTTGAATTATGTAACGCCACGTGTAAAAGCGCACTGAGCTGTGAAAGAGACGCTGTGAGACGCTGTTCAACAGACGCGGACAAGTACAGGCTACCGTGGGCTTCGGGTGAGTGCTTAGACAAATACACTCAAAAATATGTCAAAATGTCCTTAAACGCATTCAGTTATGTCTTTGGTGAACAGGAGGGTTATTCTGTTAGCTGGGAAGGTAATCGAATGCTTGTCAGAGTATTAGTCCCGTGCATTTGGTGTTAAAGCGACCGCAGCTGATAAACCCGCTGCTCTTTCGGTCATTTAATGTGAATCAAACAACAAAAGAACACGAGAGAATCATTCACTGCTCTTCCCTGAATAATATTAGTAACTTTAATAAGAATCATGGTTTATTTAATTCATGCAGTGAAGACCATGCAACGTTTTATTACATTTTTTTATTATGTTTTATTACATTTCTGTATGGTAGGCTATTATAAGCAGTAGGCTAAATCTTTTTTTCTGTTGTGTTTATCCTACTGCTTTTATTTTTAATCTTTTAACTCACTGTTGTTTGTCAGTGTACACGTGTGTGGACAGATTAAGGGGTTGGGGGTCATTCAGTTTTTATTTTTTTATGAACAGGGGCCTCAGACAAAGTTTTGCTTAGGGCCCCCAGAAGTCTAGGATCGGCACTGGCTTCGGCTCTGGATACTATTACACGAGTGTTGTGTTTTTAAGAGCAAAAACGCATTGTTTGATCCCCTTATGCCTTTCACTCAGATGTCAAAAAATGTTGTCAAATTGAACAAAGCGCTTCTCCTGATGCGGGCGGATGAAGACAACGGTGCAGTGGTTAAAGCAGGGATGTGCACGAACAGTCGAATATTCAATCTGATATAGATTCTGGTATAACTAAATCCACTGGGTGGCGCTGTGGAGCATGTTAATAAATTGAGTGTATTTGATCACATAATGTTGTCGTCTGCCTCGCCATGTTTGGAATTGCTTAGATGAAAATTGAAAATGATCTTACAAAATGGAGTTACTTTTGATAAAATGAAAAAATGAAAATATTCACCGAGAGCGAGATAACGTATGAGATCATTTTGATAGCAAAATGATCTCGAGACAAATGCTTCCTTTAAGTTTTAGGGTTTAAGAACAGACAACACAAAGTGCTGTTAGAAACTTCCGATATCTTTGTGTTTCTGCAACGTCTGTCAGCGGGGTGCGTTCTCACCCGAGAATCATATGATCCACATGATATTATTGTTTTTGCCAACATGAAAATGTCAAACAATATAAACACGATAACCATATTCTGACTCGAGTGTGATTATGACGTTCTGATCTGCACGATAACTGGCGCGCTGTGCTTTACTAGTGTTTACTAGTGTCGAGCTTATAATGCTTTTGTTCTTTAGGCCTATATTTTTTGTTTACACGTATTATTTAATGTTTTGAACTGAA
>CM031948.1:1412500-1452500 GCA_018749465.1 Paracanthobrama guichenoti | reverse complement strand
AAAGGGATGGACATGGTCAGAAACAATGCTCAGGTAGGCCGTGGCATTTAAACAATGCCCAATTGGCACTAAGGGGCCTAAAGTGTGCCAAGAAAACATCCCCCACACCATTACACCACCACCACCACCAGCCTGCACAGTGGTAACAAGGCATGATGGATCCATGTTCTCATTCTGTTTATGCCAAATTCTGACTCTACCATCTGAATGTCTCAACAGAAATCGAGACTCATCAGACCAGGCAACATTTTTCCAGTCTACAACTGTCCAATTTTGGTGAACTTGTGCAAATTGTAGCCTCTTTTTCCTATTTGTAGTGGAGATGAGTGGTACCCGTGGGGTCTTCTGCTGTTGTAGGCCATCCGCCTCAAGGTTGTGCGTGTTGTGGCTTCACAAATGCTTTGCTGCATACCTCGGTTGTAACGAGTGGTTATTTCAGTCAAAGTTGTTCTTCTATTAGCTTGAATCAGTCGGCCCATTCTCCTCTGACCTCTAGCATCAACAAGGCATTTTCTCCCACAGGACTGCCGCATACTGGATGTTTTTCCTTTTCACACCATTCTTTGTAAACCCTAGAAATGGTTGTGCATGAAAATCCCAGTAACTGAGCAGATTGTGAAATACTCAGACCGGCCCGTCTGGCACCAACAACCATGCCACGCTCAAAATTGCTTAAATCACCTTTCTTTCCCATTCTGACATTCAGTTTGGAGTTCAGGAGATTGTCTTGACCAGGACCACACCCCTAAATGCATTGAAGCAACTGCCATGTGATTGGTTGATTAGATAATTGCATTAATGAGAAATGGAACAGGTGTTCCTAATAATCCTTTAGGTGAGTGTAAATATACAATGAAAAACAATGAAGATTAGAAATGTTGCCTTGTCAACTGACTGAAATAAGAAAAACTGAAATCATAATATTAAAAAAAAACAAAAAAATACTAATAACAATGACAAAAGCACACAAAATTACTAAAAATGAAACTAAAATTAAAACAAATGCAAAATATAATACTAAAATGTAATTCAAAATTTTAATATAAATTAGTAATATATATATATATATATATATATATATATATATATATATATATATATATATATATATATATATATATATATATATATATATATATATATATATATATATATATATAATTAAAAAAATAAAAATCACCATTACAGTATGTTTTTACTTGAATAAAAAAATGACAGTAATGAGAATTTAATATAAATCATAACTGAGAATAATAAGAATTACAAAAACAAACAAAAATTCAAATTCTGAATGTATTGCAGTAATGAGAATTTGGGTAGAATTTATAAGAAAACAAAAATTAAATATTAATAAAATATTTTATATATATATATATATATATATATATATAGTTATAGTTTATGTCAATGGCTAGACAGTCAAACCAAAATGTATTCAGACACCTTCAACATTTTCTCACATCATCACAGTTCATTCGCTATATTTTAGAAAATGGTAATAAAATATGACAAGAACTGCCATATTTGCCAGAACAAATTCATCTTGATAATGTCAGATAACTTTGATAGAAAGGGATATAATGGATTACAATCAACCAATCAGCTGTTCAATTTAACTACACAATTAGATAATACCGGTTTAGATCAACCAATGACCAAGCAATGCTTCATTCTGTTCAGTCTGTGGTGTCAAAGGTCACATTAGCAATTAAAGAAAAAACACTGAAGCAAAACATGGTCAGGTCAAAGTGTCGGAATAATTTTGGTCCCAAATTTTTATACATTTTACTGGTAGTCACTGTATGAAGAATTTTGGGGTCTAATATGTCACAGTTTACTTAATTTTGCTCTCCTCACTTACATAAATTAACTATAGTGTCCTGCACACACTAGTAAAAATTATATCTGGTGTCTGAATCATTTTTGGTTTGACACTGTGTGTGTGTGTGTGTGTGTGTGTGTGTGTGTGTGTGTGTGTGTGTGTGTGTGTGTGTGTGTGTGTGTGTGTGTGTGTGTGTACACACACACGGCAGAAGTCATCTTCAGAAATAACGATGAATGTAAATGTCTGCTGTGGAACACACGAACCGTCTCCTGCGCTCCTCCGCTGTCTCTGCTGCAGAAGGTCTGGAAGGCCCTGAAACATCAAAATAACAGTGAGATACGAGATGAGAGCGGGTGTTGCAGGAGAGGAGCAGAAGCGGCCCGTACCTGGCTCAGGTTTGACACTCTCAGGTTTGGGTGAAGCGGGTTTCTCTGGAGAAGATCCCGACTCCCGCATCCGCTGAAGGAGGTCACCGGACAGCTGAGAGCACACATACAAAATATCATAATGCTCTAATCTAAATATCTCTTTAAATACAATTGTGTGCATTTAAAACTCTCTCAAGTATGCGTTTGGCTAGATAGATACCGTGTTAAGTAAATACTTAATGAGGAGATAGACAATTTAGATGTTTTAGCAAAACATGTTTCATGTGCTCTTATGTGCCAGAAATGGGTTTCCATACAATTGGCTCTGTTCCACAACTACATCATACAGTTGTGAACACACACACACACCTCTCACTGTTCACAGATCAGTCTTATCTCACTGTTTTGTGTCTTTGACCTTGAGTGAGAGCAGATAAAATGACTGTACACGTTTCTATTTCACAGCACAACTATGACACATAGCACTGAGGATGAACATGAGCACAGTACTTTACATATGATATGAATCAATGCACCCAATGAAACACTAACAAATCAACACTTTCACTATATCGGTGACACTGAAGTTCAGAAGAGGACAATAAGAGCACTTACAATAGTCTTCTGTTTATAAAAGCACATATCCCATTAAAGTCATATAATGCCATAACAGCGTATATACAGGACATCATTTCACTCTAACTCTGTGTTTGCAATGATATTGTGGTGTCACCTTAACTCCCTGCAGGACCGTAACATTGTCCTGTTCGTCCAGTCCGTATGACACAGACCTGCTCCTGCTGTCCCCGGCCCCCATCGGCCGCAGAAATCACCGCAAATACTAAAATATCAGAAATAAATTCACCCCGATTCAATCCAGGGTCACTGTGTCCCTCCACATGCGGATAAAATCATCTAACATCCTATTACAGTTTAGCAGGCGTCATCATGTGGACGCGAAATGAACCATGGGAAATGTAGTTAAATTCAATACAGTGACGTGAGGTCGGAATATTTATTTTTTAATTGTTTTGTTTTTATTTGTTTGTTTGTATCTATTGCTTTTTACTTTAATCATATAATTCACGCAATTCATGTTAATATTAAACGTGCACCACAAAGCAAAACGTTCAATTAAAGGGATAGTTCACCAAAAATTTTTTAATTCTGTCACTAATTACACACCATCACGTCGTTCCAAACAAACCCGTAAGACTTTCGTTCATCTTCGGAACACAAAAAATGAAATATGAGAGCTTTCCGTCCGTCCATTGACAGCTACGCAACTACCACTTTCAAGGCCCAGAAAGCTAGTCAAGGCATCACACAAGTGCTATGTTTGCGCAAAAAAACAAAACACAATTGACCAGTTTATTTACAAAATATTAATCACCAGCGTGCGTTCACGTACCAGCGTCTGTTCTGGTGTCAACACAACACGCATGCGCCCTGGTGCTCTCGTGAACATGCGTTGGAGATTCATACTTTGTAAATAAAATGGTAAATTGTGTTTTTATCTCTTGGATTTCATTAAAAAGATCGTCGTTTGTGTTCCGGAACGAAAGTCTCACAGGTTTGGAACGACATGAGGGCGAGTAATTAATGACAGAATTTACATTTTTGGGTAACTCTTAAATTATTGTAGTGAAATATTATATTAATAAACAGAAATTTACAGAAATGCGAGAAAAGCACTTTATTTCGCCATTTATTTTACTTTTTATTATAATGTAACGTAATAGTCCACAAATAATAGTAATATTTTTCCCCCCCTTTTATTATTGCTTTTTCCATTAAATGTATCTATCGTCAAGATTTTTTATTTCGCACGGTAAATTTTAGTGCCATTTTTTTTGACATCTTTATTTCTTTCACACAGCACTTGTGTTAACATTCTGCAATAAAATGAAATGAAACGTGACATAGAGAAATAAGAGTCCGGAAGTCTATATACATCACATGATGACAGTGTGAAGCATTTCGGAAATAATGACACATAACGGCACAGGTCACAGAACGGGAAGTGCTTTATTCATCTGGAACGTTGAAATGTAAAATAACTTCTGAACGTTCTTTTAATGACAGTATAATCTTAAAATAGAACGTTACATCTGATGACGTCTGATAGTTCCTGCTTATAAAGACACGTCATTGTAAGGTATGCTCCAAAATAAAAGCCCTCGTCCTCTGTGAAGCTCCAGACGTTACAACACTGTGACATTCAAGTGTTTTTGCTGGACTTCAGTGTTCGCCTGGTCAAAGTACATCTAACGCACTGCTATATACCGATGGAAGAACAATAATTAACACTGATCTTTAACAAAGCATTTCAGGGAAGAGAATATATAAAATATCTTGAGATATGCTTCGACTACAAAATCAGAAGACGAAATAAGCAAAGCAATGAGCAAGAGCCAACAATTATGACACTTTCCACTGAATTTCAGATGTTATTAGTAACCTTACAGTGGCATTGCAGGGCAAAAATTACATCTCTAAAATGTATTTACTTAAAATCCACTAATGTGCCAAAAAACAAAAACAAAGCATCCAAACACATCTCTAAATAGATACATTTTTAATCATACAACATTTTCTCTCTATGCTCAAATCATATTAAATGAGCAAAGAGAAATAAGCAATAAGAAACAAGCATTTTACTCAGACCAAATTTAATTGAAGATGAATTATAGTGTTTTGCAAAACCGCTGGCGTTTTTTTTTCTTCTTCTTCTTTTTTTTTGGACACAAAGAAAATGTTAGGTTGTTATTAGCTTGCAGTATTTCTTTAATCAAATAAAACGGGTCAAATGCTTTTTTTCTCAGTATGGTCCTTTTTTCTTGCATCAAGTTTTTCCCCCACATGGAATGTGTTATAATAAATCAGACTTGAGCCAGTTCCATTTTCACTATCAATTAGAAAGCCAAGGGTCAAGCTCACAATTTAAGCTTTTAAGAACCGAGCTCAAATCAAATGTCAGGCTAAAACGAAATTCAACAGATCACTAAAATAAATAAAAAAAACCAAAAGAAAACACTATGATATAGCACTGAGAAACAAAGGATTTCTAGATGAACGGCCAGCATGTGAAGCATATGAACAAAGTCAAGGTAGATTTTAGGGTTCTTGCGCCTTCAAATTACAACATGCACCAAAATGACTGATTTTCAGTGCAAAACAACCCTAATGGTGGAACGAAACATCAAAAACTCAGCAGATGTTTCGCTGGCGTCTGTAGCATAACTATAGCTAATCCAGTCTGAAATCACCTAGAGATATAATATATCATTTCAGAAGAAATATATTAAGTTATGCACTTCACAAAGTCCAATAAACTTGCTTTGAGTACACAAATGTAAAATTAAGAGCACTGTTGTTACACAAGGAATGTTGGATTCATGGAATACAAATTTTTAAATAACAGCACTGACTGTGGAAAGGCAGTACATGACAAACTGAACTCAGATCGCAGCATGTCAAATGTTCGGTCATTGTTCAAGCGTGTCTCAGGCGTTCAGGGCTCTCCAGCGGTCACTGTCGATGCTGTTGATGCTGTGCGCTCCTCCGTACGGTCCCGACACCACGTCGTCCAGGTAGGCGCCGGAGCCGTCGATCTGCGTGCTGGAGTACGAGCCGTGATCCAGCTCCTTCCTGCCCAGTCCGGAGGACGACGTGTTGGGCAGGTGCACGTCAGAGTCTTCGGGCTCGTCGATTTGTGACTTGTAGGAGAAGAGGATTTTGGGCTCGGAACTGAAGAGAAATGAGGAAGTTTGTTACAAAACAGAAAAACAGCTGTATTGAAAACCCTGGAACACCTTTGGTTCAGCCTTTTAAAAATTGATTGTAAATTGCTGGTTCTGCTATAATATTACCAAATATTGTATTTAATATTTTTGTCAACTTGTTTTCTTTCAATTAGCAGAGGTTTTGTATTTATTTTTTGGAACGGACTGATCGTAGGCCTCATTGATCTGAGCTGATGCAAAAAAATCAGTATTTGTGGATCATTCTGTCAATATTCAGTAAAATACAGAAGAAATTGCTTTAATGTTTAACCAGTAAGTTTGTTTTGAAATGCTTTCATTTTGGCCTCACTCATGAGGATAACGTTCATCTCTGAAAAAGAAATGAACATGTATGTGTCTGTGAGAGAGTGTGTATGTGTGTGAGTGAGTGTGTGAAAGATTGAGTGAGTGCTTGTTTGTGTGTGTGTGTGTGTGTGTGTGTGTGTGTGTGTGTGTGTGTGTGTGTGTGTGTGTGTGTATGTGTCTGTGAGAGAGTGTGTATGTGTGTGAGTGAGTGTGTGAAAGATTGAGTGAGTGCTTGTTTGTGTGTGTGTGTGAGTGAGTGTGTGAAAGATTGAGTGAGTGCTTGTTTGTGTGTGTGTGTGAGTGAGTGTGTGAAAGATTGAGTGAGTGCTTGTTTGTGTGTGTGTGTGAGTGAGTGTGTGAAAGATTGAGTGAGTGCTTGTTTGTGTGTGTGTGTGTGTGTGTGAGTGAGTGAGTGTGTGAAAGATTGAGTGAGTGCTTGTTTGTGTGTGTGTGTGTGTGTGTGTGTGTGTGTGAGTGAGTGAGTGAGTGTGTGAAAGATTGAGTGAGTGAGTGCTTGCTTGTCTGTGTGTGTGTGTGTGTGTGTGTGTGTGTGTATGTATGTGTCTGTGAGAGTGTATGTGTGTGAGTGAGTGTGTGAAAGATTGAGTGAGTGCTTGTTTGTGTGTGTGTGTGTGTGTGAGTGAGTGAGTGTGTGTGAAAGATTGAGTGAGTGCTTGTTTGTGTGTGTGTGTGTGTGTGTGTGTGAGTGAGTGAGTGAGTGAGTGTGTGAAAGATTGAGTGAGTGAGTGCTTGCTTGTCTGTGTGTGTGTGTGTGTGTGTGTGTGTATGTATGTGTCTGTGAGAGTGTGTATGTGTGTGAGTGAGTGTGTGAAAGATTGAGTGAGTGCTTGTTTGTGTGTGTGTGTGTGTGTGTGTGTGTGTGTGTGTGTATGTGTCTGTGAGAGTGTGTATGTGTGTGAGTGAGTGTGTGAAAGATTGAGTGAGTGCTTGTTTGTGTGTGTGTGTGTGTGTGTGTGTGTGTGTGTGTGTGTCTGTGTGTGTGTGTGTGTGTGAGTGTGTGAAAGATTGAGTGAGTGCTTGTTTGTGTGTGTGTGTGTGTGTGTGTGAGTGAGTGAGTGTGTGAAAGATTGAGTGAGTGAATGCTTGCTTGCGTGTGTGTGTGTGTGTGTGTGTGTATGTGTGTGAGTGTGTGAAAGATTGAGTGAGTGAGTGCTTTGTGTGTGTGTGTGTGTGTGTGTATGTGTGTGAGTGTGTGAAAGATTGAGTGAGTGAGTGCTTGTTTGTGTGTGCGTGTGTGCGAGCTTGTTTGTTTGTGTGCGTGTGTGTGTGCGTGAGTGTGAGTGTGTGTGTGTGTGAGCTTGTTTGTTTGTGTGTGTGTGTGTGTGTGTGTGAGAGATTGAGTGAGTGAGTGATTGTGTGTGTGTGTGTGCACATATGTGTTATTTCCTCACCTGGTGCCCTGATTTTTACCGTAGTTTTTAGAGAAATTATCCAAAATATCTAAACACAAAGGATATTCATAGGCGTACAACTGAAAGAGCAAAAGCTAGTATGATATGATGGTTGGCAACAGTTGATAATGAGGGTAAATGTCTGCAAAGCACAGTCATATAACAGACAACAGGAATTTCTTGCTCTTTTAAAATAGAGGATTTGATTCAGAGAAACATTCAAATCTCATAACTTCCCCAGTTCAACCAGAATAAGGAAATCTATGTATTAAAAAATAAAATCTATGGTATTTTAAGGAAGTTGAAAACCACAGTTAGCCGATTCATCTCATCTGTGAATACAGACACAGTTACTCAGTTCCGCATGCAGAACTAAAGCGTCGCAATATGACAGGAATGAGTCTAGGGGGTGAATGGACTGACATGTCTGTAATATCCTGTGACAGAATTAACTGAAGCAGGTGGATCCACATACCCGAAGAATCCTTTGAGGAACGTCACATAGATCAGAGGAGCAAAGACGGAAAAGTACAGGAATGTGGTCACGTCCACACAGCTGCAAACAGAGGAACAGAAATAGAGTCACCTTCCAAACTACAGAGGCTGAATTGATCTGCAATCCATTTAAACCTAGACATAAATACATATTAATATTCTGATAAAAAAAATCAAGTTCTCCTATTATGCTTTTTCAGATATGACCTGTCATGTAGTGTAATAGAGCTGTTTGTGAATCTAAGATCTGCATAGATTCAAAGATCAGAGTGCAGATACATGGAGTTATTGTCTCCTAAAACAAAGAAGCGATTCTGAACTGAAACGAGTCGTCAGTAATTCCAGTCTCACTCCCTGCTGAACTTGCTAAGGTTTGTAACTCATTTGCATAATGCCATCCCATTGGCTCCGCCCCCAAAAACACTGTAGTTGTAGCTGAGACTGGAAGAGTTTGGTTTGTGTTGTTCATGACGAGAAGACGCTGTTTTCTGCTGCCAAATCCACTTTGATGAGATTGATACGGTAAAACAGACGCCATCATTACTGCTCACATCACTGTATCAGGAGCTGAGATTCACATATGATAATGAGTGTTTGGAAAGGCGGGGTTTAGAGTGACCGAATCCTTGATCGAACCGTTTCAGACACAGAGAAAAGAGCTGATGCTGCAATGCATATAATTAAAGTGTTTTTGACCTGGGATGCATGTAAACCTATTGTAGGAGAATAAAAATAGCATGATTGGGGCATTTTAAGGTTTTAGTAAATATTTCAATATTTCTATTATGTCTGTCGCATTCTCAAATCATCAGACAAACCAAAGAAATTCTCAGATTCATGTTCATTCCTCAACTTTTCTCTCATTATACTGATAATATAATGTTAACAAAATAATGATTTTGTATTAAATTAAATAGAGAATAAAAAAACAAAAAACATTTTCACTTCTGGGCTTCACTCGGATGAGTTTATCAATCTAGAGAGTGCCACATATATAATATAAAACAGATATAAACATAGGAAATGAGATGTATACATAATACCCTATTTAAAGTAGGTAATAAATACCTATTTTTGTGACTTTGGGATATCGCATAAAAAAGATGGATGGAAATGCCTAGATGGCCATAAAAATGCACTCATGCGCTCAACTGAGGGGGTCTTTTTTTATCTGATAAGACACGCATAAACTACGATGGAAACACATTTACTGAATAAATCCCTCAATGTGCAGAGGCTGTGATTGGATAACTGGACTAACCAGTGGACCAATCGATTCACAGCATGTAAAATGTTGGTTTGGTGGCTCTGAAACGCCTGAGCCAGTCTGTCATCAGGATGATTTGGTTTAATTCCCTCCAGAAGCGTCTCACACGATTGTGTTCCCAAACGCGAGCATCCGAATGCGAGAGAACATGACATCGTTTATTGAGTTCAGTCTGACGCTCTGAGACGCAACTCATTTATGATGGAGGAAAATCATAAACCCTGCAACCCTGATTGCAGCAACTTCCATTTTTATTGCAGATATTTTGCACTAATATCCCTGGAAGTGACAATTTTGTTCTCTTGAACACATGGGATGGAAACGCTGCTCTATTCACAAATGTTTTATGCGATATTCCAATTTTGCGCACAAGTTAATTTCACAACTTAGACATAGAAAAAGTAAATAGAGACATGAAATGAACAGAAAGACATGAATTCTCACCACAGGCCTTCGATGATGTCAGCGCAGAGCAGCGCGCTTCCCAAACCCTGGACCAGATTCAACACGGACAGGATAGCAGCGTACACGTAAAAACCCCTCTTGGCTGCGGAGCGAGAAACACATTCACATGATCATCTGACCGACCTGCCATTCCTACACAACAAACACTGAACACACGTGACCAGAGGCGTGTACTCACATGGTAATGAGATTCTCTCTCTGATTGGAGTTTTAGGTAGAATGACTATTAAGGAATACACCTAAAACAGATTTTAATGCAGAATAAAATCAACCATTGGATATATAAACGAGACGGATTCAAAAGAAAGAATAAGTACTTAATTGGGTACCAGGAAAAAGAAACAGGAGCTGGCCAACCAGAAGTGCCGCCCACCGTGGCCGTAGATGTTGAAGTCTTTGGCGGAGAGGTGTTTGTCCGGGAAACGAATCTCCAGAGTCCCCTGAGAAAGCAAGAGATGAAAGCAATAACCCACATGATTTACAGTGAATTTACCACGGTTAAACAGAGTCATTACTGAAGCAGCATCCAACTCAAGTTGAACAGATATTTTCATGACAATGGGTAGTTAAAGTGCCCGTTACGCTACTATATGGTTCCTCAATTTGTTTTGGGGTCTCCAAGGTCAAAAAACACCAACATTTTTAAATAATACCCATTGCAGCATCAGCTCTTTTGTCTCAGTGTCTGAAACGGTTCGATAAAGGATTCGGTCTCTCTAAACCCCGCCTTTCTGAGAGCTGCTCTGCTCTGATTGGTCAGATGGCCCAGTCTGTTGTGACTGGTCTGAAGCCCAACACTCATTATCATATCTGAACCTCAGCTCATGATACAGTGATGTGAACAGTAACAATGGTGTCTGTTTTACCGTATCAATCTCATCAAAGTGGATTTGGCAGCAGAAAACAGCGTCTTCTCTTCATGAACAACACAAACCAAACTCTTCCAGTCTCAGCTACAACTACAGTGTTTGAGGGCGGGGCAAAGCAGACGCTGTTTGACGACAGCCAATAAAGATTTTATGCGCATTATGCAAATTAGGAAGTGAGATTGTAATTACTGACGACTTATTTCAGCTCAGAATCACTTCTCACCAACAGCTCTATTACACACTACATGAAAGGTCATATCTGAAAAAGCATAACAGGGCACTTTAAAGATACACCTACACTAAAGAGTTTTTGGTGCAATAACTGGCTCTATAACACACCTGTGTAATAGAGTACGCTAGAGACAGGACCGCAGTGATAGCCAGCACACGCTTGATGCTGGACTTGCTCTCCAGATGGCCTGAGCAAACACAATCATAAAACACATCACTTTAACAGGAAGTCCAGCACATACAAAAAAAAAAAACAACCTTCATTTTAATAGGCTCAATAAGTTACAATGAAACATGTACATATACAAAACATGGAAATCACTGTCAGCCATTTTAAAAAGTCTATTTTTATGAGAAACAGATATGAGATTGCAAAATACACATGTATAAAGTAGGAACGTAGCAAAAGCCAATCCGAGTATGATGACGCTGAGCTCAATACCCAATAAAAAGAACCGTGTGATTTCCCAAAGCACCTGTAAACACACAAGCACGTCATCACAATACATGTCAACATGAAATCCATACAGACTATATTTACTTTCTTTATTCATGTTCCTGGTCGGATTATTCTAAAGGAAGGTTTGTTATAATCCATCATTATAATAATAATAATAATAATAGTCATATAAACACCATCCAATAATCAGTTTAAGATGGATAAAATCAAGCCCTAGCCTACATCTTTTACACTACTGTACAAAAGTGTGGGGTTGATGGGATTTTGTAATGTTTTTGAAAGAAGCATCTTCTGCTCATCAAGGCATTTGATTTATTTGACCAAAAATACAGTAAAAACTGTGAAATATTTAAAATAGCTGTTTTCTATATGAATATATGTTAAAATGTAGTTTATTCCTGTGCTCAAAGCTGAATTTCCAGCATCATTACTCCAGTCTTCAGTGTCACATGATCCTTCAGAAATCATCCTAATGTGAGGATTTGCTGCTCAAGAAACATTTATGATTATTATCAGTGTTGAAAACAGTTGCATAATTGTTTGGAAACAGTGATACATTTTTTGAAATTCTTTTGTAACATTATAAATGTCTTTAGTGTCACTTTTGATCAATTTAGTGTTTCTTACTGAATTAAAGTATTCATTTCTCACTGTATAAAGAATCTTTCTGACCCCAAACGTTTGAACGGTAGTGTGTCAAATACATTAAACCTATAGCAAAAGCAAAAATTAAATTACAATAGCATAGCTTAGATGACAAATTGCTTCTTGGGTTGTATGCAGTACCATAAAGACTGGCCGAAATCAATATGAAGTTCACATTAAGATAGCTGTGTGTGTTTGTTTGTGTTTTTACCTTGTCTATGAGTGTGGCGGCACTGGATGTGCTGACGGTCATGGAGACTACGGCACGTGTGATGCCTACAGCCGCCACCACAAACACCTGAGCGGCACGAGAGAAAGAGCCTGTTACCACAAGTACAACACAGGTGTGGAGAGACAGAAACTAGACTTTCATTTTCACAAGTTTTATGGTGCAGCAGGTGAAAACAACAACAAACATGATTTAAGAGATCATACAAACGCTGCAGGACTCAAATTTACAGGGATAGTTCACCCAAAAATTTACTCACCCTTATGTCATTCCAAACCCATAATCATTTTATTAATCTTCAGAATCTGAGAGATTTCTGTCCCTCCATTGAAAGTCTATTCACCCAAAACTCTTCAAAACATTCAAAAATAGACGTTGTAAAAAAACAGAGCAGCCAAATATAGTAAGCGGAAGATCAGCTGAACTTGCTTGATGTGTGAGAATGAACCTCACTGGTCAAAGCGATAACATCTCTTCAGAAGACTTTTAACCACAAACAGCACTTATTAAAGTGCAGGTTTCACTCACAGAGGAAGACTTACACATTGCAGCTTCAGGTCATGTGGGACGCTTTGCTGCTTACCAGTAGAGCAAAACTTAATAGGCACAATTTGTAAGATTTTTGGATTCAAATATCCAAAAACCACTACACCAATGTTATATATTGTTGACTTGTGTACTTATATTATCCCAAATGTTTCCAAGAATGCTTAAATCCAGAGAAATTTGCGATTTTAACCAGGACACGGACCGTGTCTGTACATCGCTTATCAATGACATCATACACAAGCGATTTACGCTTTTATTTTGTAGAAACCATGAAAACACAGCAGACACTTTAGTATATGATGTGCTTTATTAGACCGGTGAGCAACTGTTTGGATCATTCATCCACAGAAAACTAATGATTGTTCTACAGCTCAACACAGTTAGTCTTATTGTTTAAATCGGGTTTTCTTGATTTACCGTGAGTACCATGTTTTACCATGCCTAATATCGATCTAGCTCACTGCAGTGTGAACAAGTGTCTCATAGTAGCTGCCGAGCAAACGCACAGGGTAGCATTATAACATAACATAATTATAACATAATCTAATATGATAAAACAGTGCTGCATTACCACACATACGCATGAGCGGAAGAAGCAGAAGCGCTCGTCTGTGGCAGAATAAAAGCTCCTCTGCTGTCGAGCCGTGTGTTGCGCTAGTCTCTCATTAGCAAACGCTCCAGCGGCTTTCAGCCCCACCCTGCTTCATACTACAGTAACGTTAATAAATCTTTATAATACATTAGCTTATCCATGAATATGATTTCTGCTTGAGTCTACCGGCTGTAGAGGTGAAAAACTCCCATGATTCTGCGTAATCAAGGCATCATCAAGCCACGCCTTTGTTTTGAATAAGCGCCCTCTAGCGGCGAAGATTACATATTGTGCCTTTAATTAATCATTAAAAATCATCACACATTATCATTATTTCTGTGTTACAAATGCTCAAATGATCACTGACGTACTGGGATAAAAGTTTATAGTTCAGATATAAACACTGAAGTCTACAGAAGCGATCTAAATAAGGCAAATCACCTTTTGAAAGTAACTTGGTTCTTCAAATAAAATTTGTATCGATTACATTGTTACACCAGTAGGTGTCAACATGTGACTTGAAAAAATGTATTAATATAATAAATGTATTAATTCAAATTAAACAGTGCAGCAATTCATATTTTGTCAGAACCTCTTTATGTTAAGTTGAATCGTGGGAGAATTGTGATCTCAATTCTCAATTTATCCAGAATCGTGCAGCTCTACTTACCAGTATGTAAAAAGCTACGAATATGGGGCTGGAGGTCAGACGGATCTTAGCGCGAGCGGAAGGAAGCTTCCAAACCAGGAACACGAGGAAAGCCACGTTAGGGATGAGCAGCATCAGATCCCAGAAACGAACCCTGAAGGGCAAACAGAGAGAGACAAACTGTTACGAATCTCCCTAAACAGAAGCTTTACAGAGTTCATTACACATGTTTAGATGAATCAGCACAGAAAACAGACATTTGTTACTACAATACTAGACCACACACACACACACACACACACACACACACACACACACACACACACACACACACACACACACAAAGCCCATAAAAAAACAAAAACAAAACAGGAATTTCAACTTTGATGCTGTGATGGAAAATACCTATTTACCCACACATACACCTCCTGGGAACCAGAAAGAAAGATTTTAGCATTTAACGTTCGTTTTTTTGTTCTTTATTATATACTTTGAATATTTTATCATGCGTTTCTCTGTAAAGGACACAGAGTTGTAAGTGATGTCTTTGAGTCACAAATGCATTTTAGGTTTAGGACTAATTTTCCTCTTTAACTTGTTCTCTGTATCATTCATAAAAATAAAGAGATACGTATAAAAATGTTTATATTTTAAAGTTTAATTTGATGAAGAAACCTCAACTTCCAATAAACATACAAACCAAACTTGTATGAAACTCAACTATGTAATGAAAGGTATTATTTGTTTATATGTCCTGTATTATTGCATGTCTAATTCTGTGTATTAACCTGCTTTGAGACAACTATGGATCATTCCCCCCAAAGAAATTAATACTTTTATTCAGCAAGATATCATTCAAGTGATCAAAAGGGACAGTAAAGACATTTATAATGTTACAAAAGATTTCTATCTCGCATAACTGCTGTTCTTATGAACTTTCTATTCACTAAAAACACACACAAATATGAAGCAGCACAACTGTTTTCAACATTGATAATAATAAGAAACGTTTCATGAGCAGCAAATCAGCATAAAATTCAGATATATATACACTCACCTAAAGGATTATTAGGAACACCTGTTCAATTTCTCATTAATGCAATTATCTAATCAACCAATCACATGGCAGTTGCTTCAATGCATTTAGGGGTGTGTCCTGGTCAAGACAATCTCCTGAACTCCAAACTGAATGTCAGAATGGGAAAGAAAGGTGATTTAAGCAATGTTGATCGTGGCATGGTTGTTGGTGCCAGACGGGCCGGTCTGAGTATTTCACAATCTGCTCAGTTACTGGGATTTTCACACACAACCATTTCTAGGGTTTAGAAAGAATGGTGTGAAAAGGGAAAAACATCCAGTATGCGGCAGTCCTGTGGGCGAAAATGCCTTGTTGATGCTAGAGGTCAGAGGAGAATGGGCCGACTGATTCAAGCTGATAGAAGAGCAACTTTGACTGAAATAACCACTCGTTACAACCGAGGTATGCAGCAAAGCATTTGTGAAGCCACAACACGCACAACCTTGAGGCGGATGGGCTACAACAGCAGAAGACCCCACCGGGTACCACTCATCTCCACTACAAATAGGAAAAAGAGGTTACAATTTGCACAAGCTCACCAAAATTGGACAGTTGAAGACTGGAAAAATGTTGCCTGGTCTGATGAGTCTCGATTTCTGTTGAGACATCCAGATGGTAGAGTCAGAATTTGGCGTAAACAGAATGAGAACATGGATCCATCATGCCTTGTTACCACTGTGCAGGCTGGTGGTGGTGGTGTAATGGTGTGGGGGATGTTTTCTTGGCACACTTTAGGCCCCTTAGTGCCAATTGGGCATTGTTTAAATGCCACGGCCTACCTGAGCATTGTTTCTGACCATGTCCATCCCTTTATGACCACCATGTACCCATTCTCTGATGGCTACTTCCAGCAGGATAATGCACCAGGTCACAAAGCTTGAATCATTTCAAATTGGTTTCTTGAACATGACAATGAGTTCACTGTACTAAAATGCCCCCACAGTCACCAGATCTCAACCCAATAGAGCATCTTTGGGATGTGGTGGAACGGGAGCTTCGTGCCCTGGATGTGCATCCCACAAATCTCCATCAACTGCAAGATGCTATCCTATCAGTATGGGCCAACATTTCTAAAGAATGCTTTCAGTACCTTGTTGAATCAATGCCATGTAGAATTAAGGCAGTTCTGAAGGCGAAAGGGGGTAAAACACAGTATTAGTATGGTGTTCCTAATAATCCTTTAGGTGAGTGTGTGTGTATATATATATATATATATCTTACAATATTTTTAATCAGAAAACAGCTATTTGAGATTGTAATAATACTGCACAAATATTAATCTTTATTTTAATTAATTAAAACTTACCGACCCCAATCTTGTGAACAGTAGTGTTTAATACAAAACAGTATTACCAAAATATGACCATGTCAAAGCTTCATAGAAATGCTGTTGATTTTTGTCGTGCAAACATAGTCCTGACGTCCTTTACAGAAATTCTCTCACTCTTCTTAAAAAAACCCCCCCTCACATTTCTGCTTTACAAATTCACTTAAAAACTCGTGTTTTCCTCTGAAGTTTACTTACAAGAAATCACTCAGATACAATAGGAAATTCCAAACAATAGACCTGCTGTTTTTCTTTCTATTTAATTTGCTGATATGTGCTTTTAACAAACAAGGAGAGGAAGCTGTCTTGACCGAAGCACCAAACATCTGGAGTCTCTGAAGAGCCTCGTTAAAACGATGCTGAGCTCAGAGACACATTCACGAACACAAATATCCTCAAAGGAAGACAAAACTAACTAACGGTCCCAGGAGAATCAGAAGGGCTTTTACTAAAAAATACAGAGGACAGTCCCATTTGAGAGTGTTGTTACTGGCACAGAAACGAAAGCAGAATTGAAAGCTCGTGTTGAAAACAGCCTCCACAACTAAAATCACATTTCACGCGCCTCACAAGCGTCTACTGTCCTAACACAAGTTCATCTGTATCTGAGAGGAAACTGAGCTTAGGCATTCAAACATGGCAAAGTGCCCAGATGAAAACTACAGTCGGTTTCACCGCATATTTAACATAACTATGTTGAACACACACACTGATGCAACTTAACTTCACTTACCAGAAATAGATTATTATGGCTAGATCAAGACATTAGGAAATATGCTTATATGCATGATTTCAGACAATCAAACTACAGATATTTTCCCCTGCAAACGTACCATAACGCCATATGACACACCTGCAAAAGCACCGTATACGTGTCCTACAGACAGTTATTAAATTGATTGGGCCACACCTGGACTGTCCGATGTCATCGTACAGGATCTGCAGACACTTGTGTGGTTTGGTGATGTTGATCTCATGGCCAGGGTTGAATTCAGAGCTGTTCTCCGCAGTGGGAAACACACTGGTGTTGCCATAATGGACCAACCTTTCCACATCAGTCACGGTCTCCAGCATTCTGGATTAAACCTCTGCAAGACAGTTTACACTTATAATACGCATTCATACACCAACAAGATCAGATTCACAACTACGTCGAAAAAACACAATCATTTCAAATAAAAGAAAATACTAATTACTTTTCGGAAATTCAAAATGTTGACTGTGCAAGTACTAAAAATCACAACTGAAATAAAAATAAAGCTAAATAGAAATATTTTTTAAAAGCACATAAAAACAGAAATAATTAATAAATACTATAATAGTACATAAATAATAACACTGCCCCACTTTAGATCAGTTAATGACGGAATGACTGTTCATCGTCCCTTAAATAGCAATTTTCATTTCAATTTATTTAAAAAATATATATATATATATATATATATATATATATATATATATATATATATATATATTATTTTTCCCCGTTTCGGGGACATTTCGAATTTAACAGTAACAAAGTTCCTCCTCTGGAATGTGCTTGTGTGCTTAAAGATATATGACGTTACATAACAGCTCACAGTCTAACAACACATACTGATCCAAATACAAATGCAAAGCTTCAATCATCTGGGATATTTCCGTATGTCTATAGCACGAATGTGATGTTTACATTGTAATGTATCATATGCCACAATTCACACAGACTGCGCGGATATGTGTATACACATATATATGTATATACATTTATCAGCTGATAAAGCTCATAAACACAGCTCACCTTTATGTGGCGATGATCTCAGATCAGAGGCTGGTGTGCTTCAGCATTAACGTGATCATAGATTATTAGTTGAGGCATAATAACTTTAGTCGGTGTGTCGGTTGTTTGTTGTTTACAGGCGGAACGAAACTGATGCGTCAGCCGCGATTCGTTTGTCAGATAAAAGTCAGCTTGAATGCGTTGTTTCAAAGATGGCCGCCATCGATACGACATTTCACAATAAAAGACTCACGGAAATCAACAAATATATACGTGTATAAAATTAACTTTTTACGTGTATTAAAATTAATCTTGTGTATTTTATTATTAATAATTTTGACATTATTTTATATTGCACTACTAATATTTTGTTTAATGTGCTGATATTACTTTGATTTAGACTTGCTATTTGGTAGATATGATTTAAATCTTAATTAAATTAAAAATAATCATCGTACACATTTATTCATTATCAGTACCAAAATATAGTTTTTGTGATGATACTAAAGCACATTAAAATTGATATATATATATAAATAAAAGACACAGATCCCCATCTAAGCGACACTTCAAAATAAAAGACTAACCGCCCTTTCGGGCAACACTTCAAAATAAAAGTCAGAAATTACAATAAAATAATCTTTGGATACGTAAATAATTAGAAGAATGTAGATGCTACTGTTTATTTAAATGTAGACAGAAAAAGTATTAATAAACATGTTAAACAGAACATGTTAAACATTAAACAGAAACAGAAGAATTGTTTTAAATGACAAGCAAATGTAATACAGGCTTGTATTAATATCACATGCTCAAATGAGTAACATGAGTCAAGAAACACCATATTTTGATTAAATTAAATATTGCAAGCAGAATGCATGTGACAATTTATGTGCAGCAAGATGCATTCAGTGCGTAAGAGGTGAACATTAATGATGTAGTGCAGGGTTCCTCAAACTCTGTCTTGGAGGGCCACTGTTCTGCAGAGTTTAGCACCAACCCTGACCAAACTCGCCTACCTGTGATTTTCTAGTGATCCTGAATATTTGGTGAGCTTGTTCAGGTGTGTTTGATTAGGGTTGGAGCTAAACTCTGCAAGACAGTGGCCCTCCAGGACCGAGTTTGAGGAACCCTGATGTAGTGCATCATAACTTTATCAGAAAAGGATAAATATGGATGAATAAGCTGCAAAAATGTGATCTCAAAGGTGAAAGCAGTGCAGAAACAAGTGGTTTACTCTAATGGCCATTTAAATAATCTCCCAATGCACAGCTGTAATGCAGTGCACTAAACTTTATCAATAAGAACCAGTCTGTGATGATGAATTTGTACACCCATTGTAAGGTGTATTACAGCATTTGTATGAAATAGCTAGTTGACTGTTATGTGTGCTTTAGGCTGACCAGACATCATCCTTACAGCCAGATACACCGGGTGCGTAAAGCTCACTGAAAAAGTATGCAGATGAGTTTTATCCCCACTCACATCACTAACACTGTAAAACGCTAAAGTGCCAGTGCTGAAGCTGAGGTGTATCTCCATTCTCTTCAGAGATGGTGTACGTCTAAGTGGCGTGTCCTTTCCTTTTTCATACGCCCTCAGAAGGTTATCACAGTACATGAGGCACCAGGATCCAGCGCTGCTCTCCAGACCACTACCAGAACCGGATCGGGGAAGTTCACCGTAGCACACGGCCAGAACCCAAGGACAACCCTCAGCCTGAAAGGTCCAAAGATGTTCTCCTTGGACGAAGCTCTGGGAGCTCAAAGCTTGGAAAAAACTGGTAAACCTCTGTGAACTGACAGGATACGGCCGTTTGGTGACACTAAAAGACACGGTTTTAAGGTCTTCCGACAGAACCAGATTTGGATGGATGGTTTCGGGGTCGAATGTCACCTCGGATGGGTTGAGAATGACACGTAAAGCCCGTTGTGCGGATCCAAGTCCAAGACGGAGTTGATTGTTTTGGTGCTCCATTTTCTCACAGACTTTTTTCAAATTGCTGGATAATTCCAGATCGCTCGGAAAGTCCCGCAGAGGCTCCACTGTCAAGCTAGAAACTTGGCTCTCGATGTCACTGAAACACGCATTTTCCGTCTCGCCCATTAACGCGTTGACCCGAAGTTCCGCCGTTCTCAGCTGCTTCTGGAGGTCTGACAGCATTTCCACTCTTTTCCCAACAGCGTCTTCTCTGGGCTTCAGTTCAACCTCCAGAAGTTTCATTCCCGTCTTTCTGTAGGTCTCCAGCAGCTCTGCCATCTCCTCCAGAACGTTGCTCACATCTTTTCTCAGATCAGCATGTGTGGCTTTGACCACAGCCTCTCTGGCCGTCTCTTTATTGACCAGATCATCTACTAGAGCAAGCTTTTTTTGAAGATTAGTTATAATGGGATTTAATCTAGACCTCCGTCCATTGGTCTCCTCAAGAGAGTTTTCCCCACAATCTGTTGACGTGGACTCATCAGAGTTTGTTCTGTCTTCAGAAGATGGTTCATCATTGATTATCTTGTGTTCCGCGCTGGACTGAAGTTCACCTAAAGCACTGTTGGCCTTGTAGTTCTCAACTATTTGTTTCAGTTTGACATTTCTCGGCAGGGACTCTGGGCTGAGATGTTCCTGTCCACATACTGGACAACAAAGTTCTTGAGCAGATCCAGAGGTTTTATCCCTATCAGGTGTTTCCAGGCAAACCAGGCAGAAACTGTGAGCGCAAGGAAGAGTGACCGGGTCGAGGAAGAGATGGAGACAGATGGGACAGGTGAGCTCTGGGTCCAAACAGCCCTCTGAATATAAGTCTGCCATTATGATTGTCTCTGGTAACTGTGTAATACAGACAAGAAAATGTATAGTTACATATATGGTGATTTGGCTTCAAGCAAATAGGTGAAAAAAAAAAAAAAAAAAAAATTCAAATAAAAGTACATCTGAAATTCAATTATGATGTACACTCACCTAAAGGATTATTAGGAACACCATACTAATACTGTGTTTGACCCCCTTTCACCTTCAGAACTGTCTTAATTCTATGTGGCACTGATTCAACAAGGTGCTGAAAGCATTCTTTAGAAATGTTGGCATTAGAATTTTCATCATCATAGAATTGATAGGATAGCATTTTGCAGTTGATGGAGATTTGTGGGATGCACATCCAGGGCACGAAGCTCCCGTTCCACCACATCCCAAAGATGCTCTATTGGGTTGAGATCTGGTGACTGTGGGGGCCATTTTAGTACAGTGAACTCATTGTCATGTTCAAGAAACCAATTTGAAATGATTCGAGCTTTGTGACATGGTGCATTATCCTGCTGGAAGTAGCCATCAGAGAATGGGTACATGGTGGTCATAAAGGGATGGACATGGTCAGAAACAATGCTCAGGTAGGCCGTGGCATTTAAACGATGCCCAATTGGCACTAAGGGGCCTAAAGTGTGCCAAGAAAACATCCCCCACACCATTACACCACCACCAGCCTGCACAGTGGTAACAAGGCATGATGGATCCATGTTCTCATTCTGTTTACGCCAAATTCTGACTCTACCATCTGAATCTCTCAACAGAAATCCAGACTCATCAGACCAGGCAACATTTTTCCAGTCTTCAACTGTCCAATTTTGGTGAACTTGTGCAAATTGTAGCCTCTTTTTCCTATTTGTAGTGGAGATGGGTGGTACCCGGTGGGGTCTTCTGCTGTTGTAACCCATCCGCCTCAAGGTTGTGCGTGTTGTGGCTTCACAAATGCTTTGCTGCATACCTCGGTTGTAACAAGTGGTTATTTCAGTCAAAGTTGCTCTTCTATCAGCTTGAATCAGTCGGCCCATTCTCCTCTGACCTCTAGCATCAACAAGGCATTTTCGCCCACAGGACTGCCGCATACTGGATGTTTTTCCCTTTTCACACCATTCTTTGTAAACCCTAGAAATGGTTGTGTGTGAAAATCCCAGTAACTGAGCAGATTGTGAAATACTCAGACCGGCCCGTCTGGCACCAACAACCATGCCATGCTCAAAATTGCTTAAATCACCTTTCTTTCCCATTCTGACATTCAGTTTGGAGTTCAGGAGATTGTCTTGACCAGGACCACATCCCTAAATGCATTGAAGCAACTGCCATGTGATTGGTTGATTAGATAATTGCATTAATGAGAAATTGAACAGGTGTTCCTAATAATCCTTTAGGTGAGTGTATTTTAATTTCAATTTTGAAATAAATGTGAAAAAATAGGCTTCCCTACAAGTTTTTAAAGGGATAGTTCACCCCAAAATGAAAATTACGTCATTAATTCTCACCCACGTCATTCCAAACCTGTTAAGGCTTTCATTCACATATAAACATTGATCAGCGAACATCAACAGAAAACTCAACCAAACCTGCTTGATGCACAAGAACAAACCTCATTGGTTCTTGCTGAAGCTCAAACGTGCTGCGTAACACAAGAATGAACCTCATTGGTCAAGTGAACATGCTTGAGCTTCTGTTTACCACAGCTGATGTGTGTGTTATTGATGAATGTTAATATGTGAATAAAAGCCTAAATTCAATCCGTTCATATAAAGCAATCATATTATATCAAATATACACAGTGTTGGGAGTAACTAGAGTACATAATTTAATTACAAAATAAATGCAACTGTAATTAGTTAGTTACTGAGAAAAAATGTGTAATTAATTTACAGTTACTTACTTATTAAAATGTTAATGATTACAAAGGGGGTTACATCTGAATATTTTCTATAAAAAGCTAGGATAATTTGTTGCTTTGCCTGTTTTTGATGTGCACAGTGCCTCCAGCCATTTAAATGCCATTTAGTGAAGCGATGCTATTCTGATGCTTTGTTTGAATTTTCTGCACACCACGTCACCAATTACATCAATCCACATTGCCACCGAAACCTATAGGCTACAACCTCTCTGAGAGTTGCCACCATGGCGAGTGATAAAAAATGCGTTCCAGCACAGGAAATAAAAAAAATTAAAAAAAGTAATCAAATGTAATCAGTTACATTACTTTAATTAAGTAACTGAAATAGTTACACTACTTATTACATTTTAAATAGACTAACTTGTAATCTGTATCCAAATGCATTTCCAAAGTAACATTTCCAACACTGCATAGTACAAAGCGATCAAGACTTTTCAGAAAATTTGGACTAAACCGCTCATGGATTACTTTTACGATCTCTTTATGAACTTTTTGAAGCGCCAAAGTGGTAGTTGCATAGCTGTCAATGGAGGGACAGAAAGCTCTCAATTTTTCATAAAAAGTGTTGAAGAAGAAGGAAGGTCTTACGGATTTGGAACAACATGAGGATGAGTAATTAATGACGATTTTAATTTTTGGGTGAACTATCCCAGAGAAGAATCTCTGAATAAATAACTATTTTGTTGAAATCAAATAAAACAAAGATCCAACATTTTGCCAACATCCACATTAAGTTCATAAAACGTTATTTCTGAATGCTCTGTGAATAATAAAACTGCACAGATAAATGTATAATAATAAAAATAAATAAAAATAAAAAAATGATATTTTTTCGTGGTTATGTAAACGTTAAGAGAAAATTGCATTTTATCATTTTACAAAACATACTGGAAACTTTTGAACGTTCTGAAAAAGAAAAAAAAAACCTTTTGATGTTTTGAGAACATTACTAAATTTGAACGAACGTTCTATAAACGTTACTGGAAGAGCATTTGTTCTTAACTTTGAGAGAACCTTCCCAGAACGTTAGCCAAAGTTCTAAAAACATTTGAAATAGAATAAAGCGACAGGACGCCGACTGGCGGCGAGTGGAGCGACCTGCAGGCATGGACCCGCTGGCAGACAGTGTGAAAGAGGCTTGAATTTGACGCCTTCCTCTAGCAAAGTGGCTGTCAACCACTAAGCCACACCACACCACCCGTAAATCTCGCGGTGCTGTTTATCGTGTGTAGCATAAGGGTAGAAATCCCTCAACAAAGACGTGGGCGCTTTTAGCTGTTTATGTTCAGCCATTTTCCAACATAAATTAGGAGCGTGCATGTCTTACCTAGAACGCGCACAGAACTCGATACAGATGCATGTCGACCTGTGTGCATACAATCATCAGCAGCAGCGCAATATCATGTTTTCGTCTGAATCAAGCTGAGCGCGACGCATGCCCGTTAACGCTTGCGGTAATCGGTGCAGTTTCGCTTTCCTGCCGTCGCACCGCCTACATCATCGCTCGTGTGTTACTGTGTAACCCAGAGATTATTTAGATAGACTTCTAGATAGATAGATAAAAAAGGGTCATTTATGGGTTCTGTTGGCACTTATATTTCTAAGGTTAATATACTGCACATACCTGCACTGCACTTCCTCTTAAATTAAGATTCACTTCTCCTGATCTCGAAGGTGAGCTGTCTGCTACGCATACACCAGTTATTGTTCATATGACAGACAGTGAGTGTATCATTAGTTCAAGGAGCGCCTGTGATCTGCATTTACAGCCACACACACACACACACACACACACACACACACACACACACCACACACTTGTACACACACACACACACATTCAAGACACACACAAAACAGAGCAGTAATATGCACACATTGATGATAATATGATGATGATGTTTACAGAAGTTCTCTTTTGCCTGCTTTATCACGCAATAAGACGCACATAATCAATACATCCCTTCATCTTTTACTGATTTAATTTTTTTTTAATATTTTGAACCACACCAGAAACAAATAATAAAACTACAACAACCTCCATTAACAAATAAAATATTTTTGACGTGGAAAAGAAACGGATAAAAATAAGTTTAGGAAAATATATTACTTGTTATAAATTATAATAGATTGTTAAATATGTTTTTGGACAATAATAAAAATATAAACATAAAAAAATATATATTGGTCAGTCAGTATCAACATTAGATAATACCGGTTTAGATCAACCAATGACCAAGCAATGCTTCATTCTGTTCAGTCTGTGGTGTCAAAGGTCACATTAGCAATTAATGAAAAAACACTGGTTAAATTATGGTAAATTTATGGTTAAATTTAATGGTTTTAATATGTCAGAGTTTGCTCTCCTCACTTACATAAATGAACTATAGTGTCCTGCACACACTAGTAAAAATTATATCTGAATCATTTATGGTTTGACTGTGTCTGTGTGTGTGTGTGTGTGTGTGTGTGTGTGTGTATATATAAACAAACACACACACATGCATAACCCTAATATGAGTATACAACATATTATTTGAACAAGCTTTCGGTCGATGTTTCCCTCTTTATAACCAGAGCTCAAAGTCTGGAATCATCCCTTATTCTTCCTATACAGTTTTTGTGTCGCAGATCATAGTTCTTGAAATCAGTCAAAGGTGCCATGTCATGCTAACCCATTCCAGCATGGATTTATGCATTATTTGCATGGTATGTTTAACCACAACATTAGGATTTGAACTAATGAATGAGCAAGTAAGGCTTGCTTTGGGAAACACCACTAACTATATCCCTGAAAGTCCAGTCAAGTGTGACTCAGTGTTTTTATTGTTTCAATGTTCTTTTAAATACAATAAATGGAAACCAAATACATATAGATTGTCTTTGTTCAATTTGAATGCTGAAAATAAATAGAAATACAATTTAGTTGTATAAAGTACTTTCCGATAAAAAAACAATTCCACACTCGTACACAGAAATCACTCAAATAAAGCAATTGTAAAATATATATATTTTTAAATACAAATAATAAAAAAAAAACCTTGAAACCGTCATAGGCCATAATTTGGCAGAGAAGTTGAAATGAACAGGCATTCATGAGGATCCCAGCTCAGTATTATAGTAAGAGTGAAGGCACACTGCGGCTTTAACACAGGTTTAGGAGTTTTGTTTCCAGCTGTCGGTTCAAAAGAACATTTCTGATGCTCAGTGTAGTGTTATAGCATTACAATTGCACCCATCAGGCTGTGTTTGTGCGTATATGTGTGTGTACATCTCCAGTTTAAATTCTACAGTAGGTTTCGCTGCAAATGCACAGACACATTAGGCTCTATATAAAGAAGAAATGTTGAGAAAGAGGTATAACTAATCGGCACCGAGAGATGATTGGAGTGGAGTTAAACCAGACGGATGATGTGTCTAGACCAGATCAGCGAGGTCCAGCGGAGGCAACGGCTCCCTCCAGAATGAGAAATGGCTGAACTCAGGGCAGTTCATGTGGTTGGATGCGGTTGGATCTTTACAGATGAAGGGGAAGAAGTGATCCACCAGCTCGCTGAGATGAGAGTAGCTGAAACACACACACAAAATGATTGATTTTTTTTATTATCAATGAAGATAGAAGTGTGTGTGTGTGTGTGTGTGTGAAATGTAACTTACGAGGACTTGTTTCCTTTGGTCTTTTCTTGTATGAGTTCTCCTTTCGGGTTGACAGTGAATATGTGAGTCTCAGGCACACCGACCTCCTTATATGCATATGCATCCTAGACACAGATGCACAATATGGTCAGGCTCTCCCATAATTCACTGGAAATGCACATATGTTTCTAATATTGCAGAAACCCTCACGTTAGTTCTGTTGCCGAAGGCAGCGTAGAAAGGCCATCTGCTGGGACTGAACAGATCTCTGATATCAGTGAGACAGGCGATTTTAAACACCTCTGGCTTCTTCTCAATCACCTCCCTGAGAAACACACACAAAGAATAACATTAACAGTACAGGCGTCTCAGCCTCGGTACCGTCTGTGCAGTGATCTGTAAAGTGGACTTTAAGATTCTGGACATTAAAGTCACAGTGAACTAATTTATGGAATATTGCAGCATTTGTCAAAGGTTTTATCCATGCACATCATTGTTTTAAATTCATGTGCCTCATAATGTTAAATCAGAATAACTCCCCCTCTCCTCTTGCAGCGACATCTCTTCTCTGATGACGAGGCCGGCGCAACCTGCCACTCACATGAGATCCCCCAATAGCAAACCACAACCATCCAATCAATTCAACTCAGACAAAATCAAGCCCCGCCCTACATTTGTTCTTGTTCCTGCAGTGTTTCACTTGGATATAAGTCACAATAGGGAGAGGGAAAGACTAGCGCAACTTCAGTTTCATAATGACTTTAACAGGTACACAGCCCTCGTCTGTATGTGCTCACCTGTGTAATGCTGAAAACAGGCTGCTGGGAGCCAGTAGCACTGGTCCTTTGGGTAGGACAGTTCCTCTATCATTGACCCACTGTAAGTAACCCTTAGTGATGTCTGCCATGCCTATAGCTCGAGCCGAACAGTACAGGAACTTATAACCATTCCTGCAAGAGAAGAATGAAATCAGAAATTATTGGTAAATACACCAGTTTTTGAAAGACGTCTCTTATGCTCACCAAGGCTGCATTTATTTGATCAAAAATACAGTAAAAACTAATATTGTGAAATATAATTAGAATTTAAAATGGCTGTTTTAAACCTTTTTTTGACAGAATTCTTTGATAAATATAGAAAGTTCTAAAGAATCGCATTTATTTGAAATAATAATCTTTTGTAACCTTATAATTACTGTCACTTTTGACCTTGCTGAATAAAAATATGAATTGGGCTGTCAATATATGAATTATATAAATAAATGTATGCATTTCACAAAACATTCAACAGGCCAGACCAGCAGCGTTTTTAAAACTGTTCATGCTCATAGAATAACAATAAAAGCGAGATGTGATATTGCAAAGCAAATATACCTATTTGCATGAGGGACTTTGTCAACAAATATAGTTTGTCATGTTTGGCGTGGTAATAGATATGACAATGTTGATATGTTTAGTTGCTACTGCTAATCCATACATGACACACTGCTGTGAGCAAGTAACCAATCAGAACTAAAATAACAAATTAGCTGTGCACTATAGAGAATGACATGATTGCAAGCAGATTGAGTTAAGGCCCTATCAGCCGGCGCCATCTAGAGTTTCATGACGGAACTTTGTATATATGAAATTAATATAATTCATTAAATGGCATGCCCTTATTTCCAGTGCATCCAGTGCAAAAAACTAAATTATTAAAGTGTGATATGACACTTTTAAAATATTTGTATCCATCAAAAGTATTCTAAAAAAATCGCACATGATTATAATGAACCACAAATGCTTTATCAAAATCAGAAACTTGTGAATTGAACCTTGCGTGTTTCTTACTGATGTATTTTGTGATATAGTTTGGCGATGCCATGATGAGTCCAGTCTTTCCCCAGCTGCGGTAAAATGTGACCCAGTGCGTCTGACCTGACACCATGAGAAAGGTGAACAACTGTTAGCATAATGTCCCACATAGCACTGAAATCCTGCAGAGGCTCAGACAAACACACAGGCTCACTTAGTGATGGTTCCATCGATGTCTGAGATGATGATTTTGTCATCATAGTTCCACAGGTAAATGGCGGCTTCACAGCGGCAGGTGCCCTGATACTGCGTGGTCACACTGAACACAACATTATTGGCCCCTTCACGCAGATTTAGACTCTCCTGCCACACACAATAAAAGAAATAAAATCTCAAATTCATACAAGTCATTATACAGGTCTAGTTTATTAAAGAGGCCATATTATGCCCTTTTATAAAGTCTTGATTTTGTTTTTGGGCTCTACTAGAGTCCGTTTTCATGCTTGAATGTTCAAAAAACAAATTTCTCTCATATTCTCCATTGTTGCAGCTCCTCTCTTCACAGTCTGTCAGTAACGCCAAAGAAACGGTTCACTCTTATTATGAATGGGCGAAACTGCAACACGCAATATGGTGGAATAGCCCCGCCTTCTAAAGTAAAAGAGCCAATCACTGATTGGTAAAGTCATTGCGTCACTGCAGCCGCCGTTAGAAGCTCCGGTTCCCATAGAAACCTGAGACTTGCTCTTAGGACTGCACATGTGCATTGGCTCGTCTAGCCTGAAAAATATACACCTTTTTTAATGCGATTTGATAGTAGGAAACAACATTTATGGGACAGTTCATGTTAGATTTTGTTGCTCATTTGAAATGTGTTTAATTGTGAGTTCGGCAAGCTGTTTTTGAGATTCCAAGATTCCCCATTTAAATAGATTAGACCCAGAGGTGTTGCAAACATGGCCACCGAGTGAACAGACTTTCCTAGAAAGGGACTTTGACTTTGCAGATCTTTTTCATGCTCAAACAGCAACATTACACACTAAAGAAAGATGAACATGTACAAAAGCATCATAGGTCCTCTTTAATAAATAACTGTTCAATATAAAATGCCCAGGTAATATTTCAATAAAGAAGCCTATCTTTAGGTGTTACAAGACATTTTCATGACATTCACATTAACTAAATTTTCAACCCAAATTATCCTTATTGTAATGCAACAAACCCTAATAAAAATTAATATCAATGGCATCTACATGCAAAATAGTTTTTCTTATTTCTTTCGTTTGGTTTTGAGGTGCAATGTTTGAATTTATTTCCAAATTGTAGAAAGTCTAGTTGCTCCTTACTAAACTATCACACAGGTGATATTGATATTGATAACGACCATGGTATTGTTGATCTTACGATCTGTTCAGAGGTCAGCCGGAGGGACTTGCGATACATCTGACTGATGCACTGCGCTGTGTTCATCATCTCACTGTTCATCCTCATGGAGAGAGAACCATCCTCATCGCTCGAGAGTTCAACAGAACTCCTGTGCACATACAAATAAAAAAACAACAGCAATTCTTGCCTTTACTGTCAAAGATATAATAAGTAATGCACAAAGTCAGCCAATAGTGTTAATAATACTGATTTCATCATGTTTAACTGAAGAAAGAGTCAGTATGTCAAAGGTTAAGAGCTCTTTGAACAGGTGAGGAAGCCCATTTATCTACATCGTACCAAACTTACTTACAAAATTATGCAATGTTATAAAAACGGTTGCATGAGATTTAGTGCAAAGAGAACAACTTGCTGTGATGTGGTGCACAGATGCACTGTGGTTATAAGTTTTGCATCCTTGTTTTTGTCTCATATGACCCACAAGATGTTTTTGGATTTAATCCGAACACATTTTCATGCATTGTGGGTGGTTTGTGCTAATTTGTCAAACTCCCTTGTCATTTAAAAAAAGTGTCATATTTAATATTCTGCATGCATGCAAACGCACGTCTTACTTCAGTGAAGAGGGTCCAGCGACAGCGGCAGATGCTTCAAGCTGATTCCCTTCTGAGTCAGGCTTTGTGTTTCCCTAACATGGGAAAAATGTTCAAAATGAATGTGCAGTGCAGCATTAGAGATATTCAGGTGCAGTGAACAGATATTGCACTTATCAGTATCTTAAAGGGAAATCCTCTCAGGGTTCTTGGTTTATAGACATCATTTCTTTACGGTTAGATTCTGTTTAATGAAATGGACTCAGTTTTTACCCCAATATTGTTCAAATCTTTCCTCCTCCAGGAGAACCACCAGCGGCCAGACTTCTTTGGCATCTTATCTTTGACTAGTTTCTCAATGGTGCTCTACAACAACAAAAAAGTCATTATCCCTGAATGATTAGTCATTACGCACTGATCAAGGACCAGCCTACCTTTGGTAAAGTCTTCTGGAAAGCTTGAACGGACAGAATCATTGGAGCAGCGACGGCCCAGTTATAATACCTGAAACAAATCAACCACAAAGCTATAACAAAAGCCATATAATATTATCAAACTGCAAGCCAATATAAAACAGACTCTGTCTCTAAAATCTGATTGGATGAGCCATGTCTAAATCCCTGAAACAGCAGATATAGGTGACTTCACCTCAGTTTAATTTAATGATAATGCAGGCTTAACTGTATACTTAGAAGAATTGTTAGTATATTAATACTAACATTTTATCACTGTAACACAGATTTGTGTGGCCTCTTACTGTTCAATAAATAAGCATTACACATACTAACTATATTGAAACAAGCATTTTCTGTAAAGCTGCTTTGAAACAATACGTATTGTGAAAAGTGCTATACAAAAACTTTGAATTTAATTGAAAATGTAACTAACTTTGAGTTGATGCAGATGACCAGGTTTGGGTCCTCAATTATTCCAGGGTTGTTGACAAAGTCTTGATACTTGACAAGATGCTCCGTGAACTTCTCTGCAACATGCAAAATAAGTTCAGAAAGACATCAGCTTAAAGCATTTGACCATTTTTTCTGTCTTCACTGAAAAAAAAAAAAAAAAGATGTTGCATAAAACAACAAAATCCCAGCCAATCAGAATACATTTGACAGTTATTTGTAGCAGGAGATTTCACTGTGGGCGGAGCTACACAGCACAACGTGATAAAAATGTCTGTGCATGCCTGTCTCGCTCTTTACCTTTACTGATCTGACTGATGTCTCCTCTCCCACACAGAGACATGGTCACGTCCAGCGCGTCTGTCGTCGAGTCGGACAGATAATCCGTGCCGCTGTCTGCGTTGGTGCTGCCCAGTGACTGAGGGGACAGCTGACCCGAGGGAGGAGACGGATCGGGCGGATGGGTCGAGCGCAGATCCGACGACTCTGCCTCACTGAAAAGACAGAGGGAGGAATTTAAAAAGGGACACACCGACTAATTATTTTACTCTTTTACACATTTCAAATAATAGTCAAGTCATCGACAACTACCGCCGAGCAGAGACAGGCACAGACATTGATGACACATCAAAGTTGATCAATATGGCTTTTTCTTAAAGTGGACCCCCAAAATTGAAAACTGGGCAGCAATTCTGCAATGTTGTGAGTTTGCAGGGTCTCTAAGGAAAAGTGGAATACTGTTGTTGGATAATTACTCAAAAACAAAGATGAAAATATATTTGTGACTATATAGATCTATATAAATAAATATATAAAATACATTAAAAATATTGTTATTATGATTATTATTATTAATATACTCAATAAATTCTATATTTTTATTGCTGCAGTGCAATGAATATTTAGTTATTGTGTCAAAAAGCGTAAACCAAATCAAATAAAACTATAAAAGAGGTATTATTTTAAATATTTTTTTGCTATTATTATTATTATTATTAATAATAATATTATATACAATGACTATTATATATAGATTTTTTAATAAATATTATTTTTTATTAATAATAATAATAATAATAATAATAATAAACTTGATGAATATTATATTGCTATTAGTTGTTGTGTCAAAACGCAGAAATAAAACAAACTAAATAAAACAATAAAACAATATATTATAAAATAATAATTATAAACTAATAAATTAGGTTGGTTTGATTTTTATTAATATTTTTGCTATTAATAATAATAATAATATACTAAATGAATATTATATTTTATTGTTGTAATGCAGTGGTAATTTAGTTATTTTGTCAAAAAGCAGAAATAAAGCAAATCAAATAAAGCAATACATTTTATTTATGTTTATTTTGGATTTATAACAAATCGGTTATGAACATTGGTTATTGAACCTTCTAACCTCTTGGGAAAATAGAGGGCAGCGACTTCAGGATTAAGACTGGAGAGGTCGTCTAGATAGATATCAGACGGTCCCAAATGTTGACTCCGCTTGACTAGGAAGAACACAGGTACAGGTAAATACAGGTAAAATATTTCACATCGTTTTCAAGCACTGAATAAGTACAGATAATGTAATACACTACCTTTCCTCTTGTCCTGAGAGTCTGTGGATTTAGAGGAGGACTCGAGAGCCATCTGATCCTCTGATTGGATGATGGACTCCAGAGCTGGCGTCACTCCAGCGTTGTCAGCGTACTGATTGGTTTGTAAAGCATCTAATCCCGCCTCCTCCTCTGAGTCTCCTGCAGAGCTTTGGTGTTTTGGTAAAACCGTGATTGCGTCAGCTGAGTTTATTTCTGTTTCTGCTTTTAAAACCTTTGATTCAGTCTCACTGAACGTGACATGGGTAATGGTTTGGATTTTGGAGACAACCAAGATGTTATTCTCATCACTCTCTATGTCAGCTTCTAAACTACCTGCACTGCTGACAGCATTGGTCCCGTGGATTGTAGTTATATCATACGTCTTAGTATCATTGTCTATGCTGCTAACAGTTTTAGCTGTTAAGTCTCTAATCTCTTTGTTTTCCAGTGTGGTCAAGGAGTCGTCTGCGGACTGAAAGGTCACTACATGCGTTTCGTTGACCTTGGTGTCCAGTTGAGTGTTAATCGATGAAGAAACCACTTGGTCATCTGAAGAAACAGGGCTGGTCGTACCAATCTGAGGTTCTGGTCTCACCAGAGTCACCACAGAGTCTGTGGCGTCCACGTCAAACGATGTTTGTCGATGGATCGTACGAAAGTGTGAATGGTCAGAGGGCATAATGGAGGAGGGCAGCGAATCAGATTCATCCCTCTCTGCCTGACACACCTACATAAACAAAAGATGCACATGCAACCATCTCAGAAAATGTCGAAATCTAGTTCTATAACATCCTTGTCCAGGAACAAACCTAGGAAGGCTTGGGCTTTGAAATTTTGGAACATCGTACCAAATTTCAGACATTTTGGAGCGACTTTATCTGCGATAAAGATCAATGCAGTACAGTACCTTGGGAAAAGCACCCCAGTTCCACTGCATCTGAGGTCCTAAAGACTCCTGCGGCTTGCATAGCTCTGAATCACTCTTAGGAGAGGAGGGCCGACTGTAGAACACACTACAGAGACAGAGACAAGAGTAGGCAGAGTTGTGCGTTTAGATACTCATGATATGAACAGAGGAAGTTAACATATCGTTAGGTCATCATTTGAAGATTTTGTAAGGATTAGGGCTTGACATTAACACCCGCCAATATATTATATATTTTACATTCACATTTTTCAGTTGTAGTCTTTTAATTCTTTTTCCGCCATTGACGGAAATTTCCAGCTTTCTGCGTTTACACTGTTTCATACGGTAGGGGGCACTATTACACATCTTCTGAAAGAGTACTGAATCTCCTGATCAAAACACAGGAGTAAAAGAAGCAAAAGCAAATGTAAAATAATGCAATCACCAACACTAAACAGCGTATAAATTAAAACTGCCTAATGTTGCCGAATTAGATGTTGACCCAGGACGAGCTACAGGACTGTGCAAACATTAAGGGTGTTAAATGGACTCAATCTACTAATCCCCAATAAATCTAATTTGATCATCGTTTTGAATCCGATCCAGATGTAGTCTGACAAAAACTTGATTTTTAACTTGAAATGTTGCTTTTTTTATGAAACTTACCTATATTCAAATGTTGATAAAAAATAATGCATGAAGCTACAATAAAGGTTTTTTTTTTTGTTTGTTTAAAAACAGAGGGTTTGTTCTTTCTTTTGATATATTACATTCAGATATTCATACAACAAAATATTTTGGGGCAATGAAAGTTTTGTGAAAATGATCAAAAACGCTGGCAACTTAAATAAAAAAAATGCTGGTGTGGAAATAGTTAAAAAGGTATCTGAAATAATAAAATAAGTGTCAAAAATATAGATTTTTCGATACACATCGATACCGAAATATCTGAAATGCTTCCCATTCTCATTTTCCACAGAATAGACACACAGTACTCTCTCATCTCTCCAACAGCGAGTTGACACACAAACCCGCCTCCCCTCACGTTTCTTTTGCTCCAGATGATTTTGTGCATAATTTTACTCATTCCCGCAGATTTTGTTCTCACACCCAAAGTGTATCATATAAAGCCACTTCTCAGTACTAAATTGAGTTATTTTTTCGCTGCTTATTGCACTAAAACAGTCAAATACACAAAATAATGTGAAGTATTCATGTAAACACAGTCAGTGATGTTTTAAGTGAACGTAAACAGTTGAGAAAGAAAACACATGTGTAACAGTATAATGGATCTGTGTGTCAAGTCTTAAAGTGACAGCAGGCTAATATACCAGCTGCCAAATTATGAGATAATATTAAAAATATATATGGCAGTTTTTCCCCATGGTATCAATGTCAAAATTGTGGCCAGTGAAAATGCTGAGTGGCTAGTAACTTTGGAAAACCACTAACCACAGTGACTGGTGAGCAAAAAGTTAATGTCAAGCCCTGTTAAGGATATACCAGTACCTCTCATTAACAGAATACTCTCCATCAGAGTGGGGATGAACGTCTCTGCTCAGAGCTACAATTGGTTCCTCGTAGGGTTCCTCTGACAGCGAGAAGTATATAGACTTACTGTAGAGAGAAAAAACAACATCAGTGAGCTGGGTAGGATTAAACAGGCTGTTCGTAACTTCTTACTGAAGTTGCAAGTTCAAAGTAACTCTGTACTTTATTTGGTTGCACCATTTGCTCTTAAAATCACCATGAAATCAAAACAATTCTTCTTGTTTTTATGGAATATTGCAGCATTCATGATTTATGATTTATCCGTGCACATCATTATCAAAATAACTCCCCCTGCTCTTGCAGCGATATCTCTTCTCTTCTCTGATGACGAGGGCGGGGCAACCTGTCACTCACATGAGATCCACCAATAGCAAACCACAATCATCCAATCAATTCCCCACAGACAAAATCAAGCCCCGCCCTACATTTGTTCTTGTTCCAGAAGCATTTCACTCGGATATACGTCACAATAGGAAACAAAAGAGTAGCGCAACTTCAGTTTCATGCCGACTTTAAGCCAGAACATAGCTAGTGGGTCACAAGCTCTCAGAAAAGTAATGCGTAGCTGCATAATATGATGTTTAGTTTAATCTCACTGATCCAATTGCAGTAAAAATACGTTTACATTGAAATACAATGCTACTTTATCATCAATAACAGAATAGGTATTTTCATATTCAAAATGAATAAGGATCAATAAATAAATATTGATAGAAAACAAAACGCAAGACATTACTTTTATTTATTTAATGTATGTATTAAAGAGTCGCTAACAAAGTAATTACTTCCCATAATATGCTCTCTCTCTTAATATGTAAGCGAATGTAAATGTCATGTAAATGTCAACATTACAAAGGACTGAAGTCTGTCAGGTAAAACACAAACGTATTGATGCAATTCAGTTACTTTGCTATTTTATCACAAACACTACTCATAGTTTTACACTTTATTTTACAGTATGTGCACTTTTCAATGTACTTACAGTGTACTTACCCACAAAAGTACTGAGTAATGTAAGGTAACTACATGGGGTAAGGTTAGTATCAGGGTTAGTACCTAGTTATTATCCAGAGAGTGTCAGCCACATAGTATGTACTTAATGTGAAACAGGACTGTAAAATAGGAGTGCTACCGAATTTAAGTTTAATTAGTGTGCAAGTTAAAACTTAGGGCCCCTTTAATTTAAAACTAGGCTGTAACTTATGCACAGCTGGTGCAACTAGAGCTTCATGAAATAAGCTGCCATCAAACTTCTTTCTGACAATGTCTGGAAAAGTTAATGTATAACCTTAGTAAACATCTAACCTGGCCGCCAAAAGTGACTCCTCCTTGAGGACATCCTGGTCTAGATATTCTCCTATCTCATCCGAGGAGGAACGGTCATCCTCGCGCAGATGCGTGTCCGAACGCGCCCGTTTCCTGCGGCGTTTTTTGCGACGGCTGGAGGAAGACTCAGTCACCTCGGACACTTCTGCAACATCAGTGGGGATCGGAGAGGTGCAGAGATGAGCAGGAACCCTCGTCTGAGACGAGCACAGAGAGAGAATCATGAAAACCAAAGCAGAGCATTAGACGAGAGATTAGTGAACTCGCAGTCATCTGGACAGACAGACCTCAAAATCCTCATTCTCCTCCACGAAGAACGCCTCTCCGTTATCTCCCAGCTTCATATGCAGGCTCACAGGCTCGCCGTTGATCTCAATATCCACCTGTGGATGGACGAATACAGCAGTAAGTGACCTGAACAGGGTGAATACTTAGAAAAACCAACCAATTAGCGAGGGAAATACGTTTTTTTCTCTCTCATTTGAAATAAAATGAAATGCCACTGCTTTTACATTAAAATATGACTGCCATCACTGTGTAACTGCTAGATAATACGCTTAATTTATTTATTTTTTGACACATTTATTTACTTGTATACATAAGTGCTTGTACATTTCCTGCAAAGAAGATGTTCTCTGGTGTTAAAGGTTGGTTAGTTCCGAGAAAGAGGAGAAAAAAACTCTAACAAGTATGAGAGCTTTAACTAACCAGAGCAGAGTCGTTCAGAACATAAACACAGTTTCCTCTAAATCTGCACTGATAATTAGTAGTGATGGTAGATCACTGAAGCTAACAAATCTCCACCTCACCACTTTCTCTTTGGACCGCAGGACTCCGAGTTTCCCGAAGCGTACGTGGAACGGCGAACACTGGTAGCTGCCATCAGGCTGACGAACCACGATGACATCGATGCCTCCGGTGAGTGTGGCCGGGTTCAGACCGCGATAAAGCTCCTTCACCGTCACAAACACCGTCTCTGCCAGCTGACCCACGTAGTTCATGGTCTGGGACTGAAGAGTAAGAGACGAAGAGTATTAGGTCATGTTTTGTTCCTGACACTACATGTATGACTGTGACCTTTGCACACAGAGCAAAAGACAATTGTGCAACATCTTTATCATAATGACATGCTGGCAGATTTGAAGTCATGCCAAAACTGAAACCACTGCCTATATTTGTAAAACAGAATCTGACATAATATAAACTGGATGTTGCATATTATTTTCGGGCCTTTGACAGCAAATAAGTGCATGTAAATAGGTGTTAGGACTATTTATCACTGGAGCAAGTTTTTACCTGCATAAATGCATCATAACCTGTGCTGGTGAATAATTTTACAGTAAGATAATAGGGTGAATTTTGATTTGATGCTGAAGTTAAGAAACACCCAAACGTGTTGAAATCTCTTCGGCTCACTGCTGTCTGAAATTACAGTCAGCCTGAGGACCTTTAACAGGTGGTTTACAGTCAGCCTTTAACAGATGGTTAAACATCTTTCTGATCCATTTTAATTTATATAAATCAAGCAACATGCTAAAGTAGCAAAACTCCAGAGGCTGAGCTTGAGATATGTGAAGACAGAAATTTTTGGCATTAAAAAAAAAATCTTAAATCTGCACTGTAAACCCTAACGCTCAAAATAATTGGTTTGAGTAGGGTAAACTTAGTTCAATCAACTTAAGTTTTATGAGTATATATAGCTCACTAAACTGACACATTTTAAGTAATCTGAAGTTTCATTGTTTTTGAGTTTTATGAACTTGTTTCTTTTAATTTAGACTGGGCTGGGATTTATGATGGGCTGGGCTGGGCACTTGAAAGGCAGAGTAAATGCTAAAATTGTTATGTTTTTTTTTTTTTTGTGCAAGATTAATGTGAAGTGGAAGATTTAGTAGTTTTTAATGTTTAACTATGCTAATTTAGAAGAGTTTCTGTTATGTTGGGGGTTTTGGGGGGTTACCATCATGGTGACAAGTGAAGCATGAGCTTAGTTTGAGAACAGGTATGTCGAATGTTTTGCAGTACAACTGCTATGCTCTGCTAATGCTATCAAAGCATTGTTACCAATTAGTAAGTTAGCATTTATTGAATAAGTTAGTTAAAGAGAAAATATTTAAGTTGATATTACATGATCATTTTAAATGAAATTTAATAATAAGTAAATATTTCAAGTTAAGAGCAATTAAAATGCACGAGTACAAAATTAAAATCTGCTAGTTGAACTTACTTAAACATTTTGATGTAACTGATTGCCTCAAATTTGTTGAGTTTTGCCAACTTATTTGGGTTTACAGTGTGGCATTATTTGTCAGGCTTGAGAAAAAAAGTCACATAAAAATACTTTGTACAACAAACATTAAGGGCCCTATCATACACCCGGCACAACGCAAGTGTTTTTTGCTATTTTCATCCTGACGCAGTTATCATTTTCACATCCAGTGCCACGTTGTTTAAATAGCAAATGCACTCGCGCCCATCTGTTCGCCCATGGGTGTGCTAGTCTGAAAACCAGGTGTGTTCAGGTGCATTGTTGGCGCGTTGCTATTTTGAGGAACTGAAAACGACTGCGCCATTGACCAACAAAACCCTGGTCTCACAGTATTTTTTGTGTTATTTAAAGGGCGAATTAGTAATATGCACCTATAGGCTTGTGCACAACGCACGTACACTCTGCTTATTACACACACAGGGATGCGCAGCAGCACACAAACATTTTTAAATATTAAAAATAAAAGGATTCCTCTCTGGAGAAGCGTTCAGTCTTTCCGCTCGCAAATTTCTTTTTGTTGTTTTTGTTGTTGAGTATCATAGTTGATACATCAGGCTTTTATGGCTCATACAGTGTGATTTACTGAAATATAAACTCTAGGAGGAAACCAGCTCAATTTTATTCAGTGGAGCAGAAAATATGCAATTTGGTGCAGATGCTGATATTTATAAGATGAAATTCTGATAGCTTGTAATGTAAAAACGTATTAATAGTAGGCTGCTCATATTAAATGCATTTAAATAATATCATATAATATGTCTAGATATTTAAATGCTTAGTTTTATGATCAAAGCGCTGTAGTTTTAAAATATATAATGCGATACAATGAAGATTGACAGATGAACAAATAAACCTTCCTCAAAAGCCTGATCATATATTCGAGACTCATGATTTTTCTAAAAATGATATAAAAGTTACTCTTACGTTAACTTGATAAAAATCAGTGCAGATTTCACAGCATAAAGAAACGTGAAGCATGAGCTGAAGGTGGATTTTACTTGATAAAAAGTATGAATGATTGTG
>CM031948.1:1377500-1407500 GCA_018749465.1 Paracanthobrama guichenoti | reverse complement strand
AGAGAGAGAGAGAGAGACAGAGAGAGAGAGAGAGAGACAGAGAGAGAGAGAGACAGAGAGAACAAACCGGCTGTCTAATTCTGTCAGACGACGCTCTAAATTTACAGACCAATGTGAACATTCATCCACTCAACATCTCATTAAGCTTGACGATGACTCAACTCAGACCTAAAGGACTGATGTCAACGTTAAACCTTGCACAGGGGTAAGTGACCGAGACAGCGCACCGTCAATCTTCTTTATGACCTCTAAACAGAGCAGAATTCATTAACACACCTCAAAATCTGTCTGTGTACATCTTAGCTGTCTTTATTACAAGCCTAAAACAAGCTCATCCATGTAGAACAATAGAAATGTCATTAAAACTTTATTTTTGAAAATAAATGTATACATGGCATAATTTATATGTGTATCTAAAACTAATTTTAAGCAACTAAGCATATCTTTAGGTCAAGATACATAAGTTAAGTCCAAAATATTTGACTGATATGACTGAATTTACAGTACCGTTCAAAAGATTTGCTATGTTTCTGGGAGACGTTTTCTGCATTTATTTGATTAAAACTACAGTAAAAACAGAAATAGTGTGAAATATTTTTACAATTTAAAATAGCTGTTTTCCGTGTGAATGCGTGTTAAGATGTAATCAAAATTCAAGCATCATTACTGCAGTCTTCAGTGTCACGTGATCCTTCAGAAATCATTCTAATGTGAGGATTTTGTATTTTTATTACCAATGATGAAAACAGTTGCGTTATATTTTGTTGGAAACATGTTGTTCAGGAGTCTTTTGAAGAACAAAGGAATAGAATTTATTTGAAACATATATTCATTTTGTAACATTATTGTCATTTTTGATCAATTTAATGCATCATTGCTGAATGAAAGTATTAATGTTGTTTGTTTTTTGACTCCAGTGTCCAGTTATCATGGCAAGTTTTAAGTCAAGTCAATGTAAAGGAAAACTAGCAGCACAGCATTATATTAGATCAGGACTGAGAAAGCTCAAAGAAAACCTTTTAAGATCCCAGATCCATTTCTGGGAAGCGCACTACACATTTCAGCACTTTGTGTGAATTAATAATTTAATCCAGTTGCAGTTGGACAGTAAACTGCACTACGTCACTCTTGAAACATGAGAAGAAACCATGTTTTGCCCCTGTTTTAGAGGTTTGACGTGATGAAACGGATTCTGTGGCACTCACATGACTTCCAGAATAAAGAGATCAATAATGTCAGAGAATTCAGATCAATAAATCCGTTGTTTTGTAAGACTCCCGTGTCCACTGTCGAGCATCACAGTCGGATAATTTACAAATAGTTCTTACAATTCGCATATAAAGTCGTCTTTAGAACATATTTCCTCACTTTATGTTTCTATATATAACACTAAAGCTTAATGTAGCAATCCAGGGACATGATGCAGTTACAATCCTCAATGAACAAAAACACACCGTAGCTGTAACGTTACATAAACACTACACACTCGTTTTAGCACACAAAAACTGATAAACAAACACATTTAACCGTACTGTCGTGTGACATAATGAGGTTATTTTAAATGCTCTTACCTCAAACACAAACAGCGATTCATTAAAAAAAACTTCCTGCACTCTGACGCCCACGTCAGCACGTCAATCATATGACATCCAATGACAGGCTGGGACTCGTCTCGGGACACGCCCTCTTTCGGAGTGGCTGTGTTGACGTGTGAGTTTGTATCCAGTTCCTCAAGTGTCAGTAAAGAACCGCAAGAGGGAGCGTGTGTAATGTTTATTTTTTTTATTTTTATTTTTTTTTAGCGTTTTGTTTAATATGTATATGATGTATGTTATAATAATTCTCTAAATAAATATTCACAAAGCAGCGAGATTTCGTTTTTCGAAAGAGTGTGTCGCTCTCATTCTTAAAGGGACAGTTCACCCAAAAATTAAAACGCTGTCATTTATTTTGTTCTAAACAAGTATGAGTTTCTTTGTTCTGTTGAACACAAAGGGAAGATATTTTGAAGAATGTTTGTATCCAAACAGTTTCTGGTCTCACTAACTTCCATAGTATTTTATTTTTCTATACTATGGAAGTCAATGGGGATTGGTTGCCAACATTCTTTAAAATATCTTCCTTTATGTTCAACACAAGAAAGAACTTCATGTAGGTTTATAACAACTTGAGGGCGAGTAACTGATGATCAGAACTATTCCTGCTATTACCTAAAAACATAACTACTTTGTCACACTCATGACATTTGTTGAATTGTATATTGTTCAAAGATTTGAACTAACATATGGAAACATGCTAGTAATAATTACTGCTCTTGTCAATCAAACTGACAATAAAGCATAGATGTCCTCGCAACAATTATGTGATGTGGTTATTCATTATGTGCATTCCAGCATTAAATAAAAAACTATAACTGCTGTGCTATGCTCAATTATCATCATAGACTTTAGACACTCTGTAAAGACACACTTTGGAAATGGTAATCAATTCCAGCTTTAATGATGGATATAAAAGACCCATTTCAAGAACAGCAAGATACTAACTTCCATAATAATAACAATAACTCATTCTCTTTTGGTTCATGACTCAAGTCACTCTTAATGGCCCAGGAAGACAATAACCAAACTACTGTCACACATAAAAGTGAGAGTTATTTAATATAAACAGGGCTATCTAGGGAACAGATCTCTGTTATGAAGATTAATGGAGTTTCAGTAGTAGATTTTGCAAGATTGCTGTCCATCCAAGGCGTGTTAAACCAGGGGTTTTGTGGAATGTACACAAACGCATCCCTCCCTCATGATGTGAGGCCAGTTCTCTCTAAATAAGGCAGCTTATCTCTTTTCCTGTCATTTCATGTTGATTCCTCTGGGTATCTCGTTCTCTGTGTGGCGTACACAAAAAGACAGGCTGAACATTCTTTGCCCTTATATGGCTAAATCCCTGCTGTGGGCCGGCTCTGTTTGGGAGAACGGATACCTCTGATTGGCCGAGAGTAAAGTGGGAGGGGCGCAGTACTCAAGCTGATGCTCTGAAGAAACTTTTGTGTCCTTTCTCACTCTCCAGCACAAAGACACCGTCCATTGGACAGCACAATCCATCAGCTGTAGCAAAGGTGAGTTTATTGTGCTTTGGTTTGGTTTTGTGTGCTAAGAAGTGCTAGGAAAGGCTTTCCACAGAAGTTGTGGCCACTGAGGAAAGTTCTGGATGGAGCTGGTGACGTATGTTGGAGTTATGGAGCAAAAACTGATCCAGGATCATCTCTCATACTGCTGAGAAAATGGTCCTGGACATTGTAGGACTTTCTTTTAGACAATACTGTGCTTTCTAATGCAGTTCAAAGCAATTCTATTATAGACCCAGGAGTTTTGTCTTCCTCAGTGATGGCCACAACTCATATAAACTTTAATTATTTAGAGAATAATGTTTTTCTTTGCATGTAGCTGTGACTTGGCCGCAAGCGCTTCATCTGGAATACAGCATTTGGCTTTTTTGTTAGTCTGCCTTTGAGGTCAAAAGTCAGAGGTGAGACCCATGACGTAACCATTGGCTGGAGGACACGTCCTGAAAGGATTGCAGAAGAAACTCATTAACAGAAATCAGCAACTGTAGGGATGTCAGGATGTTTTAGATTTTAGTGTTATCTTTATTCAGAGGCAGACGAAACTTTACTGTTAAACAGCTTGTTAGTGTCTCTCTGAATTCTGCAGATGCTTGCCAACAAATGAGGGGAGAATGTGGCAGGATGTTCATAACAGCTAAAATGAGGGATTGACCGTTAGAATACTTTAGGAAATCAATTTATGTTGATTTGTGTAATCTCTAAAACAGGTTCACAACTTAACAGAATTCATCCAATCCATTCATAATACTTACTGATGATGTTTGTGCTGCTGATTTTCCAACATCCTTTGGGAAGGATGTTCCCAAGTCATTTCCTGAGTTAAAGTGGTTCTACGAAAAAGTACCAGGATGGAAATTGACATTGGATTTGAGGACAGAAAAACAAAAATGTATCGATAATTAAAACAATATTTAAACCCAAATTTAACCCAATTTATCTCATTAAAAAACAAGAATATTGTCTATTGTATTAAGTAGGCCTATATTAAGACATACCCAATGAGGGCATGAAAATGTCCGGCAGGGATGAGTGTTTGATGTCCTTCAGGCAGTTGGTCAGATCTGTTCCTAAATTCCTGCATTTAATCCTGTGGTCAAGCTGGACATTGTGTTCTGATGATGCGGTCACACACACACACACACACACACACACACAATCTCTAGCCCCTTACCTTCACCCTACCCATCACAACTAAGTGCCTAACCCGAACCCTACCCTAAACCTACCCTTAACCTAATTATAACCTTATCCCTAAAACCAAGTCTTGACCCTCAAATAAGCCTTTAAAGGGGTCTCAGAAAGTGAGGACCGGCCAAAATGCCCTCCCTTTACTCTCTTTGTCCTCACTCCGCTGGTCTGAAACTCAAACTGGTCCTCACAGAGATAGTTATACAAGTACACACAAACACACACACACACACATATGCACTGCCTAAAAATAAGCAGTTAGTTAATCAGTTACTTACAGCAATTCTAGTCCTACCTCATATTCCCAAAACACACAGGACAGCCAGGAATAATGCAGTCAGAAAGTTTAAAATAGAGCAGTGAGTGGTCAAAGAGTGTGTAGTCAAAGAAACAACAACAAAAACGTTTGAATGTTTTACTGATGCGAGACGTGCGTGAAAGCTGCAGAATTTTCTTCCAGACGCATTTAAATGCATTACATCTGACAGCAGATATATATGTTGTCAGGCTGTATGTATATGTCAGTGTCAATATTCTAATGTTATCTTTGTAACTTGAAATAAAAAAATGACTTCACTATATAAAGAGCAAAATAAATGACGAGCATGCAACGTCATAGTTAACTTACGTTGTCAATTAGTTAGTCATGAAATGACCAAAAGTATCAATACATTACGTTACTGGTACATTGTGTGTTAGCTGGGAAGGATTTGCATGGTGTCATTCTATTCATCAGGATCAGTTCGTTTTATTAACCCTTCATGTTAATATTGAGCATTTACTATGGTAGTTTCCATAACCTCAACCCAAACTACCACTTTATTTTCAGTTTGTGTTATTTCTATATTTTTGATGACTGTGGTGTGGTGTCTCATACCAACTTACTAAATTTATTGTATTAACAAAACTACTGGGACTGTTATTTAGCCTTATGTTACTGTTTACTCATCAGTGTTAGTGATATTCTCCCAATTTACATGTACGTTAAGTAAAGTGGGTGACCATGAGGAAATGAGGAGTGAGGAGAAATGAGGAGGTCTCATGGCCAAACCAGTTGAGAACCACTGAAATAGAGAAAATTGTAGGCCTAATTTTACACCAAAAAATAAGCAATTATAGGAGATACATTAGACTTTTGCCATATTCATAACATACAAGTGAACTAACAGTGAACATTCTCAGAACCAGCTAATGTTCTGACAAGGTTCTCTTAAGGTTATGAGCAAACGTTCTTCCAGTAACGTTAATAGAACGTTCGTTCAAAGTTATCTGGTCTTTATTAATGTTAATCAAAACCTTAGCAAAAAAAAAAACAAAACATTGTTTATGGAACATTTTTAATGAAACATTTTATTTGTAGGGTTCGTCTTTTTTTTATTTTTAAATGTTTACTTTTTTCAGAAGGTTCAGAGAACATTCAAAGGTAACGTTCCCATAATGTTTGCAGAATTCTAAAACGGAATGTTCCCTTACAGTTCACAGAACATAAGTAGACATTTTGAACAACTTTCAGAAATAATGTTTTCATAACTTAAGCAAAACGTTCTTATAACATATTTTTGTTAGCTGGGTTAGTGCTGCTGTTCAGTACAAGATTAATTTGTTATGTAGACACTGAGCAGGTCGTTTGCATATGGACCAGGCCTGATATGGAAAGAATGCATGGATCATCCCACAGCATTTGGTTGCTTTATTGAGCAGACATTGAGAAACTATGAATACAAGAGCAATAAAAACACAGATATGAAAATGAGTGTTAGCTGACTGTGGTCATCTGTATAACATGAATTACACATCCACAGTGAATGATATGTTCATAAATGTTATGGTCATGAAGTGTGCACATGAGACTCGACAGAAACCATCTGTAACATCTTACTTGAAGCTAATGACTTAGGCCTTTTGTGAATCTGCTCTGTTTACAGATATAAAAATGTTTTCAAGATGAAAGTTGACTAATTAAATCACAACCACTTTGGAGTTAATCGTAAAATGAGACTAACTAAATCAGTCTTAAAGTGACTTTTGGTCTGTCTATAAATCCTCATATTTAAAATGTCATTACAATCCTGCTCTCAGCCGTGTTGTGCTTATGTGAGTGTTTCTAAGAGATAAATATGTTCTAAGAACATTTTGCTAACATTCCTATTAAGTTATGACAACTTTATTTCTGAATGTGCAGTGAACGTTCAAAACATTCTTTTTTTTTTAAAGCTTTTTTCTCTTGGTTATGCGAACATTAAAGGAACACTTTTTATTTTTATTTTCCAACTCCCTAGAGTTACACAGCTGAGTTTTACCATTTTTGAATCCATTCAGCCGATCTCCGGGTCTGGCGGTAGCACTTTTAGCATAGCTTAGCATAATTCATGGAGTCTAATTAGACCATTAGCATCTCGCTCAAAAATGACCAAAGACTTTTGATATTTTTCCTATTTAAAACTTGACTCTTCAACAACTTTTCATTTTCCGTCAGTCTTAGTACATGATGTAACTACAGAAAGTCTTTGGTCATTTTTGAGCGAGATGCTAATGGTCTAATCAGATATGATTAGCTATGCTAAAAGTTCTACCGCCAGATCTGGAGATCGAAAACGGTAAAACTCAACTGTTTAACTCTAGGGGAGTTGGAAAATTAGCCTATTTTCAAAAAAAGTGGAGTGTTCCTTTAAGGGAGCATTCCATTTTGCGAACATTATGGGAATGTTACTTTTTGAATGTTCTCTGAAAAAATGTGAAAATATATTGAGCTTGTGCTTAGTTCAGGCATTATAATCAAAGATTACTGATTTTTAGGATGATGGAACCGGAAGAGCTAAAATGCAACTCGTTTCCAGGTTTTGGCCTGCAAAAATACATCATCCAAGTTGTCTTCTTCACATCTACACATCTACGGCCTTTGCAATTCGGAGGCCCGTTTCAAAGAAACAGAAAATAAATGATTCGTTCCAAACGGCTGAACCATTCAGGGACAAACAGAAGTGAGCGAGTCGTCGAGTCATTCATTAGAATGATTTGGTAATGAAACTGAAACTGTGGCCTTGTTTACACCTGCTATTAAGATGCGTTTTGGTCGATCGGATCACAAGTGGACAATGGTAAATACAGGTGTAAACGGGATCTAAAACGTTTTGAGCTTGTCCACTTTCGACCACTTCCCGAGGTAGTTGAAAACACATTGGATTGCAACCGGATTGCTTTCGTGGTGTAAACGCTCATGTGGTCGAATGTGTTCGAACAGCTGCAAAAGACATATACTCTCCTCCGACTGACCTAATGCGTAAACATCCCCTCAAAGAAATCAGGACATAAGTGGTTAAAACTGGACAAGAAGGACAGATTAAAACACCAGGTGTAAATGGTAATGTGTCTCCCCGTGTCACATCTACTTGTGATCCGATCGACCAAAGCCAAATTTTTGGTCTTAAAAGACCGCATCTTAATACCAGGTGTAAACAGGGCCTGTGTAACTCACACATGCAATGGCTCTACTGTTTGGAACCCTTTGGCAAAATAGAGGAAAAACAGACAATATTGTTTCAAATGGAAGTCACCTAATAGCCAATAAACAATGTTTATTGAATTGCTGTATAAAATCAATATCTCATTTGCAAATATGTGCTGATATTCAGGAAAACAGCACTTTTGCTCATGAGCTATTGCTTATAAAAATTAATACAAGAACTAATATGCAGACATTTTTTGCAACGTATCTTGGTTTCTGGAAGCATTTTTATTCATTTTGGCGCTTTTTCGAGCGCGAGCGGAGGCTCCTTCTGTTCAAGTGAAACGGGTGAAACATAGCAAAGGCCGCTACTGACTCTGGACCCTGTAATTGCTGCTTGCAGACATATTAAAGATATCTTCTGTTCTTTCCTTAGACCTGAAACACCATCAACATGTCCAGCAAGCGAGCGAAGGGGAAAACCACTAAGAAGAGGCCACAGAGAGCCACTTCAAATGTGTTCGCCATGTTTGACCAGTCACAGATCCAAGAATTCAAAGAGGCCTTCAACATGATTGACCAGAACCGAGACGGATTCATCGATAAAGAGGATCTGCATGACATGCTGGCCTCCTTGGGTAAGTCTGACAGAGAGGAATGGACATAATATCATGTCCTCTACATCTAATGACATTGTCTTTGGTGTGTTTGTGCTCAGGTAAGAACCCGTCTGATGATTACCTGGAGGGAATGATGAGTGAAGCACCAGGTCCCATCAACTTCACCATGTTCCTCACCATGTTTGGAGAACGGCTGAATGGAACCGACCCGGAGGACGTGATAAGGAACGCTTTCGCCTGCTTTGATGAGGAAGGATCTGGTAAAACACTGCTTTAATATGAACAGTCCATGAAGGGTCACACATTATGGAGGCCCAAACCTGCAAAATATCAAAATAAATTGGGCTGGCTGTTGACACAAATTTTACGGTTTGATTCACAAGCTTGCAATTAAGATTCAAGTCTGTTGTGTTCATACATGTAAGTAGAACTGTAATTGACTACTATTTTGAAGTGTTGTGTAATGTGTGGAGAACAGAAGTGAATGAGTAAACAAGATAGATGAAGTCTCCTGATTCTTTGCTTAATAACTCCTGACAGATACCACAAATTCTGATTTTGATTCAATAGCGATCCATTGGTGTATGTATCAATACATGACAAAACAAAAAAAAAAAAAAAAAAAAAAAAAAAAAGCAAAAGTATCTCTTAAAATGATCTGTTTTACACATAAAGACATTTTTATAATAATACATTTTTAATGACAATTATGAAAATTAAACATTTAAATAGTGGCTGTCATAAAAACATGACGGATTTATTCAAACATACATTAAATAGCCACAGTAAAAACACAGTGAATAAATTTAGTGCATTAGTAAAATGCTCTTCTCTAGGGTACATTTTTCTCACTGACTGAAGAGTTATTGGACATTGAATGGGTTTTTTTGAGGTAAATGTAACATTAGGCCTACCTGACATTGGTTGCAAGCTGTTTTATCGATGTCTTTCCCCCGGTTGAAACGCTCATTGAATGATTACATGAGACATGATAAGGATTTCTGTAAGTTGTACCGTACGGTATCTTTCAACATACACTCACCTAAAGGATTATTAGGAACACCATACTAATACTGTGTTTGACCCCCTTTCGCCTTCAGAACTGCCTTAATTCTACGTGGCATTGATTCAACAAGGTGCTGAAAGCATTCTTTAGAAATGTTGGCCCATATTGATAGGATAGCATCTTGCAGTTGATGGAGATTTGTGGGATGCACATCCAGGGCACGAAGCTCCCGTTCCACCACATCCCAAAGATGCTCTATTGGGTTGAGATCTGGTGACTGTAGGGGCCATTTTAGTACAGTGAACTCATTGTCATGTTCAAGAAACCAATTTGAAATGATTCGAGCTTTGTGACATGGTGCATTATCCTGCTGGAAGTAGCCATCAGAGAATGGGTACATGGTGGTCATAAAGGGATGGACATGGTCAGAAACAATGCTCAGGTAGGCCGTGGCATTTAAGCGATGCCCAATTGGCACTAAGGGGCCTAAAGTGTGCCAAGAAAACATCCCCCACACCATTACACCACCACCACCAGCCTGCACAGTGGTAACAAGGCATGATGGATCCATGTTCTCATTCTGTTTACGCCAAATTCTGACTCTACCATCTGAATGTCTCAACAGAAATCGAGACTCATTAGACCAGGCAACATTTTTCCAGTCTTCAACTGTCCAATTTTGGTGAGCTTGTGCAAATTGTAGCCTCTTTTTCCTATTTGTAGTGGAGATGAGTGGTACCCGGTGGGGTATTCTGCTGTTGTAGCCCATCCGCCTCAAGGTTGTGCATGTTGTGGCTTCACAAATGCATACTGGATGTTTTTCCCTTTTCACACCATTCTTTGTAAACCCTAGAAATGGTTGTGTGTGAAAATCCCAGTAACTGAGCAGATTGTGAAATACTCAGACAGGCCCGTCTGGCACCAACAACCATGCCACGCTCAAAATTGCTTAAATCACCTTTCTTTCCCATTCTGACATTCAGTTTGGAGTTCAGGAGATTGTCTTGACCAGGACCACACCCCTAAATGCATTGAAGCAACTGCCATGTGATTGGTTGATTAGATAACTGCATTAATGAGAAATTGAACAGGTGTTCCTAATAATCCTTTAGGTGAGTGTATGTTCACTCAGGCTTATTGCTCTAGTTACGTGCTGTAACTAGAGCTGTATCGGAATAGATGATTGTTTCATGTGCCGCTACAACGATCTGTTATACTACATTAAAAAAGTGACAAAACATTATTTATTGTTTCAATTTCGGGATAAATGTGACAGCATTTGAAAACCGAGACTTTGTTTCATATCAAAAGTAACAAAGCACAAAGATTATTGGATTGGATGGAAGTGTGCTACAAAGTTTTGTTCATTCATCAACTGAAAACAGCATAAAGTGAAGGATCGATTCCTGGGATTTAAGAATCGAGTAAAATCGAGGAATAGATATTTTTAACTTGGCCTAACAAACAAATAAATAAATAAATGGAATAATATGAAAATAAAGGGAACATATGACTTGATAAATAAAACAAATACAATTAATTTTGTAATAAAATGTAGTCCTGAATTTATTGTTGCATTAGATTTTCCTTTTATTATTTTCTGTATTTATTCTTTAACCTTTTTTATTCACTTATTTAGCTTTTTTGACACTTACTTATTCCATACTTATTTATTTTTGCTTTCTGCAGGTTTGGGACTCGATGATTGGGAACATGCTCATTTAAAAACACAATTTAATTACATTTTCTATGACCTAATTAAGCTACATCCTTTGGTGGCTTGATACACTACCAGACAAAAGTTTGGAATCATTTTTCATGTTTTTAAAATAAGTCTTATTATGAAACAAGGTTTCATTAGTTAACATTATGAACAAAGAATGAGCAATACTTCTACAGCCTTTATTCATCTTAATTAATGTTTGTTTCAACATTTACTAATGCATCAATAATACACAATAATGCATTTTATTAAAATCAAAAGTTGTATTTCATAACATTAGTTAATGCACTGTGAAGTAACAGGTTTCTTATTCACTAACATTAACAAAGATGAATAAATACTGTAACAAATGTATTGCTCAGTGTTCGTCCGTGCATTAACAAATGAGACCTTATTGTAAAGTGTTACTGAAGTCTCCTCTGCTCACCAAGGCTGCTTTTATTTCTATTTGAAAAATACATTAATACTGTGAAATATTAAAATTTTTATACCATTTATTCCCATAATGCAAAGCTTTCGGCATCATTACTCCATTCTTCAGTGTCACATGATCCTGTAGTGTATAAATTAAATGATATATGCTAGAATTTAAAAAAAATTTAACTTCATTCAGCAAATATAAGATATGGAAATAATTTCTCAAAATGCAGATGCTAACAAAACACAAAATCATTTTATAATGCCATATATAAAAACTGCATGTTTGATTCTCATCTGCACAGGTTTCATTCATGAAGACCACCTGCGAGAGCTGCTGACCACCATGGGAGACCGGTTCACAGATGAAGATGTGGACGAGCTTTTCAGAGAGGCTCCCATTGACAAAAAGGGAAACTTTAACTATGGCGAGTTCACCCGGATTCTCAAACACGGAGCCAAGGACAAAGACGACATGTAGACTACAAACACATACATGAACAAAACAGCATTTCATGCAACAATTATTTAGCGATATATAAAATAAGTAAATGCATTCAGTACAATCATATTACATTGCAAACCATCTACAATGTTTATTTTGTGTTTTTATGTGGGACTTGTGAAATATCTACAGTACGTTTGAGTAGGTTGCAGCTGTGGCTCGATCTGTGCAAGAAATTAAACCATTACATTGGAGATGCCATAAACCTGTTTAGATGTAGTGCAGAGTTATTTTTCTGTGTGCATTTATAAAGATTCTCAGCATCTCCTTCTCATTGATCAATCAGAGACATAAGGCAAGACACTACAGGTAAAACCATTGGGTGCATCTCAGTCAGCTCCCTGGTTCAGGAGTCAGGGCACTGATCAGGGAGTCCAGTCGGGACATTTTAAGGGCTGTCTCAATCGCAAAATCCTTCCAGGGCACTGAAAGTCCCACAATGCACAGAGAAAACCAGGGAGCGTCGATGCTCACTATGTTAACGGGGGTCTTTACTTTCACTACCATAGCCCGAATTAATGTACATGATATGTTTCACGACCTAAGGAGCTGATTGAGATGCACTCACTGTCTTTTGATCTGTTTTGCTTCCATAACATACTCTTTCAGATTAATGGAAAGAAAACATCCAAAAACATATCTTACCATTATATTTTTACTGAGAGATTTGTTCATATCATTCACTGATTTAAATATTTTATTGCTTAAAAAAAAAAAAGTGCTTTTTTGCCTGTTGCACCATTTTCTGATTTATGAAGTAAAAAAAAAAAAAAAAAAAAAAATTCTGTTCTGGAAATTAGCGCATATTTAAACATTTTAAATATAAAACAGTAGTCTTCATTTCCTATGATTACTCAACTGGAGAACGTATGGTGATGTATAGTTTAACTCTTATTTCACATGGGGTGTCTTGCCTTAAACATTTTGAAGTTAGACGGATGTACAGAACGCCATCAGTCATAGCCTCTTTTCAAACTGTACATTCTCCATAATGTGTGATCTATTTCTCCATTTTTGCGCCTCAGACTTTGGGATATGTAGATTTTCAGTGGTACTGCAACACATTTCCCATCAAACCTGTGAATATCTGGCTTATAAAATGTGTGAATACATGTGGCAGCTCTCAGACAAGTCATCCGTTATATGAACGTGACGTATTTTATACAGAAATAAAGATGGTCTCACACTACAAAGAAATTCCCCAAATCATTTGTGCACATGCAAAAAAAAAAAAAAAAAAAAAAAAAAAACGAATTTCTGGACACTTCCATAGCATGGAACTATGCAACTATGTACTTTCTCCACAGCATGACTACAAACGTGAAAAATTAGGCTTTTATCCTAATTTAATTTCTCCACAACATGACTACAAACATGAAAAATGAGGCTTTTATTTCTCTGTAATGTAACGTTACAAAAGGACACCAAATAAAATCTCTGTGACAAATGTTTAAGGCAGATATTGCACAGACTAGTCCAAAGGTTTTCTAAGGAAGCAGGTAAGGCACAGATGCCAGTTTTACTGTCCTCAGTTATACATACACACACATGATCTTCTAAAAAAACATGTATTTGGTCGTACAGGAGAGAAAAAGAGATATACATCAAATGTGTGTACGCACACACAAACACACTAAAAGCAAGTCTATGCCAGACAAAAACCTGGATGATATTTACACGTTTCACATTCTCATCTAGAAGACCCATTTTGCAATAATAATACAGTTCCAGGAATATTAATATTGGTCCTTCTGAACAGGTGAAAAAAAATAGAGTATACAAAAAAATAGATAGTACCGTTCCAGTAACGAACTGAATGATCACAGTGGTTTTGAGGAGTCAGTTAATTATATCTGTAATACAGCTACAACATGACAGTCGGTTTCTCATATTCAGCTCAGACATGGCTTAAAAACACAGATGCACCTTATAGATTCCTAACTCAGAAATAATTAAACTCCCTTTGTGTTGTTAGAGAGGTAACAATGACTCGAACCCACAAGAAAGAAAGGTCAAGTGAAAACTACACTAAAAATCCTGAGACGCACTGAAAACCAATGAGAAGTAACGTGTACAGTACTACAGAACATGACCTCTGACCTTTGCACTGACCTCATTGAGAAAAACTAAATCAGAATTATGGCACATTTGTGAGGAAGCAAGCTGAAATGATGTGAACCGCATCATCAAAAAGACTAAAAGGTTAAAATCATTACTATAAAGACTAATCTGACTATCTGTACATGTTCTCAGTTTCATGGAAACTACAAGTATAAAATCATAATCCATCTAGATACTCTAGTGTCCAAAAAGAGACTGAGGGAATTGCTCATGAAGAGACTGGAAATAAATTTTCTGCTTCTAAATCATTTGTTAGCTCTCTAGATACATTCACAGATTATGAGCAGGAAAGGAACACTTCAGTTCATCTGAGAGGTACAAACAAGCTTGTCTTGGAAATGCACAAAACTCCATTAGTGTTAAAAACACTTTCAGTCTAAATTCACTCATTAACATTTTTATACCTCCCCTCCACATTGTGACGGAGAATTTATGAAAATGTAAAACACTGTTAATGCCAATTCTTCTACTTGACCCAACAATACCATCAGAACAATAATCATCTCAGCAAAAATAAAGCTACAGGCCTACGCTCACGTTACATGAGAACTGAAGAAAATCAATGTCAGCTCTGCCTTTGAGACGACCTCCTCTCCACATCTCAGACAGACACGAGGAGTGAGCAATGATCTCTGCAGTACGATCAATTTCCCAATGACCGGCCACAGCACAGACGCACGTCACACCAAACCAGAGAGCGCTTTGATACTATTCTGACTGGGACTGGATAAATGGTTCTGACATAATGACTAAGAGGTCAAATTAAGACTATAAAGTGCAGGAAATATGACAAAACACACACTATTGGGAAAAGTGGCTTTCAGAGCAAAGTATTAAATCCAAGTAGAGCACATTTGGTTCCTAAACAGACTTATTAAACGCTGCATGCTGGTCTTTGCATTCACAGATCACAAAAAAATAAGTAAAGCATGCTACATGATGGATAGACGTCTAGCCCTAGAAGATATACTGATGCAAACAGGCATGAGCAACTACACATGGAGCTTCTTTATCCAAAATATGTAAGGCCACGTTCAAATGTTGGTAAACCTGAGATGTACAGGTTCTTGAGTTTGGAGATTGCTGGTGTTTCTGCCTGAAAGGACGTCCATCTGGTCTCAAAGACCCCGAGTCTGAAATGCTGGATTATTCGAGAGAAGGATTTTATGGATGCCCATAAACTTCATGTAGTTAAAAGGTAAGAGGTTTTGGTTTTAAAAGAGTTTTAAAAGATGTCTTAATGCATCCTGGAAAGAAGCTTCACTCTGTAATCCAATGAAGTGAAAGTCGGTGAAGAGGCTCTGGGTATCTAGCAACATCCGTAACAATGATCTCAAAAGGCATGTACTAAGATTTCCATCTGCTCCAGAGGCTTTGGACAAAAATGAGCAAACAAAAAGAGTTCAAAGTCAGTTGGTCTGCTTGAGTTTTTCGAACCGATCAGTTGACTGCTTCCGTGACCGTATTATGCACATACTTTGAAACCCACGTGCTCGTAGGTGGACTGGGTTGTCTGACGCTCCACATCCCAGAAGACATAAAGCTAGCAGATTCCGCGACATTCTTGCAAAGGACATCGGAGACACCGGCCGAGCTTAGATCGACCGGAAGGCCTGGAAAAGAGTGGCTCATGACAGGAACTGACACTGGTAATATGGCACTCTCCAACAAGCCTGGTGCAGCCACGGATTCACGCCTTGAAGGAGTTTCTGCTGTGGAAGTCGAGATGGTCTCCAAATTGCCATTCTGGATGAGCTCACTTTCATTAGAAGGTCTGTTTGCTTGCTGTTGCACCATCTGTCGGCAGTTTTCTTGCTCAGCTGCTCGTTGCAGAGCTGCGTCCACTAGAAGCTTCAGATCACTGAAATCTTGCGCGCACAGCTCTGGTGGGGTAGGAGGAGGCGTGTTGAACAGGACCCCACTCGGACTCACCGCTCCCAGGGTCGGGACAGAGGTAGAAGCAAACGGGATAGTCGTCAGATGTTGATCTTCGCTCCGAAAACCATTTAGACCTTCTCGTCTCAGCAGACCTCGTGTGTCCAGCTGCATCAAAGCCTGAACACCTCCGTCTTGACTGCCGGACGATGACAAGCAACCGGCTCCGGCCAAAATTGCAGTCGCAGTGCTGCCCAACAGCCTCAAGTCCAATGTTGGGGCAGGGCTAATGACAGAGGGGCGGGTTGAAGAGGCGGGGCATTCCGGGGAGGCAGATCTGTCTGTTTTGCTGGTGCGCCGTGACATTGTAAACTGAGTGGGGTCTTTGCCGTCTTTCCTGAGCAGGTCCGGTAGGAGTCTCCGACGGGCGTTTATGAACCAGTTACAGATCTAAAAACAAAATTACAGAGTTTTAGAAACTTTAAATGCCATGTAATTCTTTACATTTTATAAAGAATAACGGCATACATACAGCATACTTGTATATAGGGCAATATACTCTGTCTTATCTCGGTCTCAGACTTGGAGTCAGGACTTCGTTTCAAGAACTAATGATTGATTTATTGTGCAGGTACAGAAATGAGGGATTGTGTCAAATGTCACCTAAATTAATACAAATGCTCATAAAATTCAAGAGATTGTTGCAAAAAAGTACTATGAAATCTGGATTTTTATATTATAACATGATATAATTAAGCAGTCACAAGAGCAAGAGAGCCGTTTTCACAAATTTGAGAATAACTGCAAACATATTGCTTTTATACAAACATTCAATAACTTCCTTAAACCAATGAGGTTCATTCTCGTGTTACGCAGCAAGTTTCAGTTTCAGAGGTTTGTTCTCATGCACCAAGCAGGTTTGGTTGAGCTTCACTGTGGTAGTTGTGTAGCTGTCAATGTTGGGACAGATTTCAAAGATCTTCATTTGTTCCGAATATTAACGAAAGTCTTAAGGGTTTAGAACGACGAGTAATTAATGCCAGAATTAAAATTTTTGGGTGAATTATCCTTTTAATATTTCTTGGTAAGGGTATAAAGTAAAAAAAAGGATCCTTTTATTAAAAATAAGAGATCCTAGCATGGCGCCCCCTGTCGGCAAGGCAGGGAAACGCATGCTGTGTCAGACAGACAGCTGGCTCTAATGGAGACTAGAGGAAATATGCAGCACAGGCCTCGCCGCCCGCATTCCTGCGCTCTGACAACACCGCAGCTCTCGCTCAAGGACAAAACACAGTGCAGACTGTGTGAGAAAGTTTTAGTCTTTGAAGATTACAGCCAAATGTAAAAGCGAAAAGTGGATAAAGACACAAAAATACAATATTGGAAAGAGAACATTCCTCATACTCAACTTGATGCTTAGACTAATGACTTGGTCTGGTCCACTTTACAGCTTATTCTGGCAATAGATGCTCACTTAGAAAGAGCACAACTGACATTCATAACCAACTGAACTGGCGTGTGCACTATATTCCAGGTCTTCTGAAACCTTATGATAGCTGTGAGGAACAGACCCAAACTTAAGTCTTAAATGGTCATTTTGAGCTTTTTCTTTTGAGCTTGAAAGCATCAGTCTCATTGTAATTGCATGAAAACTGCCACATGGGTTTAAAAACAAGGAATGGCAGTTTTCAAATTTGTGTCTAAAATGTTATACTTTCCTGGTAATTTTGCCATTTGAGCTTGAAAATTCAGTTTCATTGTAATTGCATGGAAAATATACTGGTTTGAAACATGAAGGCAAGCAAAACACCATTTTCAAATTTAAGTTCTTAACTTTAAATACTTTACTTTTGCATGCTTTTTTTGGGCTAAATGCATGGAAACCGTGTTTTGTGCTCACCTGTGACACAGACAGATGCGTCTGTCCAGACAGGCTCAGCTTCTCCTGCTCTGAGGGATATGCGTTGAAGCGATGCTCGTACAGCCAGTCTCTGAGAACCTGAACGGACTCTTTGGGGAGGTTTCCACGTCTGCGGCGTTTGGTGGAAGACCCGCTTCTCCTGCCGCTGGTGGACAGGTTGAGAGGGTAACCATCATCTTCACACGGGTCACTGTCCGACAAGGTAGAAAACTCGGTGTCTCCGTTCTGATCCTCCTCAAAAGCTGACAAGATGAAGACAACAGAACATTACTGGTCTCAAAGAAAAGAACAGCAGGAATGAAAGCGATTTAGTTTAAGTCACAAAGAGTTTACAATGCCTTTAAATACCACAAATGGGTACACTATGCAAAGTATGCACATTTTCTATATACAGATCGTCTGAATTTGGCAAAATGCACGGTACAAAAGAGCACAATGCATCCGTTTCACTTGAACTATAAAATCTTTCAAGATTCAAGAGTTTTATGTGTCACATACACACAGTTATATACAGAATATACAACCGGCAGTGAAATGTAATGCAAGTCTCTTTCTGGACTTGCATTAAAACAAACCTTTATTTCAGAGGAACAGCGAATCAGTTCTTATCTTCCCTCTAAATCAGTCATTTAAAAGCATCCTGCAGATAAATCCATTTGACTGCACTCAATTTACACTTCAAAAGACTACTGACTCTGAACAGCCCCTCCATTCACACCTTCACCCTCACAAACTGAGGGAAACAGCTTATCTGGTGCTCTACAGGAGGGCCAATCAAGTGTTTTAAAATTTACAATGAACATTATCACGAGAGCATTATGTGGATTATGATAATCATCATGACCAGATAGAGCAGACATATTCTTGCAGTTGATTCTGAACTCAGCCATAACCAATAATACAAACATATACACAATATAGAGTGTAATATGCTGATGCTAAAACATCAAACATATTACCCTGTAAAGCATGACCCTGACAAATAAAAACATATTTTTTTCTGAAAATGACCAAGTTAGAGTATCGTTTGATACATCAGGCTTTCATGGCTCATATAGTCAGATACAATGAGAATATGGAGATTAAACGGAGGAGAGAAGAAAAAAAAACCCTACATTTTATTCAGAGGAACAAACGGAGAAAAAAAAATTATGCAATTTGGTATAGATGCTAATATTTATATGGTCAGAAAGGATGAAATTCTGATGCATGTAGTGCAAATCAATGAGATCTTAATAACAGTATGCTTAAATGCATAAAAATCTCAATAATGATATTTAAATGCTTAGTTTTATGATCAAGTCTTTAATGTTTTAAAACTGTATAATGCAATGATGACAGATGAACAAACAAACATTCCTCAAAGCCTGATGGATCATATTCGAGACCCACATTATGTGCATTGAATCACATGGCCCTTAAAAGAGCTGATGGGACCCAAAACTACAGTCCAGGCCTCTCAGCATTAGACAGATTAAACACAAAAGCCTTTTAAATTAATTGCACAACACTCAAAGTTCCTACAATCATGGTTACTACTGTTAACGGCATTACCGGATCTCCTTCAAACAATGGAAGAACCTCCTGAATTCTTGATAATACCAAGTTTCCACTGTCTTATTGAAGTAACAATCACAGTGTATGCCTAAATGCTGTATTTTTGGCCAAAACTGCAGCCAGCATGGTTATGGGAAAAGCACAAGCTTTCATTTGTGTGTGTGCAGCTGAACTCAGAGACACATGAATCAGACACACTTCAGCAGCTCAGAGTTTCTTTCTCCTGCTGAAACCTGAAGCCCTAAAGAGCAGCTAAAAATGTGGGAGTTCCTGAGTCCTTCTTGAACAAAGCTGTGTGTGTGTGTGTGTGTGTGTGTGTTGAACATTCATGTTTCAGTCTACAACTGTATCCATGTCACCGTGTTGCGTATCGTTAGCAGCTCTCTCACTGCTTTTGACGAAATGAAAATGTGTGTTTCTTGTGAAGGCGGTGGATGAATAGAGCTGCATTAGAGATCATTACATAAACTGAAATAAATACAGATGCTAAACTACTTTGAGTGGAATCAAATCCGGACCTCAGATCTGATTCACAACCAAACTAGCAGTTAACGGACTTAAATCTAACAAAAGAAATCAAACAAGTGGATCATTGACTAGTACTCTGTCTACGACGTCATTTCCGTCTTCCTGATTTTCGTATTGCATATCGATATTGAAAGGAATTAGTACATTTGCAGACCCAAACAAACACTAGGGTCACACACTAATAAACAATTTACCGATCACCTCTGCATATTCAACGCCAATTACTGCAACTTTGTTACTTTTATAAAACGCTTAAAATTTCGCTCAGAATACAAAAACGACCAAACAAAATTCTGTTCGCAGACGCGAATAAACAAACGGGGCTGCAGACGCGCGAAACAAAAACGAGTCACCAAACAAACAAACGCGCGCTGACGCCATCAGACCACAATGATACAACGTAACAAACGCGTGGAAGTCAATAAAGCTGGAAAGACGGGAATGGCCCTTCAGAAACGAGTCCAAACGTATAAAAACCCAAATCGACGCGCGTGGACCAGCTGCATTGTGGCAGGCGAGAGTCAAAAGCACATCTGCGCTTCACGCGCTCGGACTGAAAATCACGCCACGATCACAGACGTGCAGATGGCCAGCGTGATCAGACGCCGAAGCACCATTCAAACACACACTCGACACGAAACACACCCTCACCTCTTTTGTTGGGCTTCATCCTGGATGGTGGAAAATAAAACACAAGATGTTTGGGGGAAAAAAGTTGCTCTGGTGTGGAAACGCGGGTCCTCGTCAAACGGAGAGTGTGTTCTTCTCACACTCTCTCTCTCACACACACACACACACACACAGCTGTGTTGAGTTGAAGCTCCAGTAATCAATGAATCTGCTCATTAGTCGTTAGTGTGTCATGAGGGAAATTATCCGTTTACCTGCCGCTCTCTCTCTCTCTCTCTCTCTCTCTCTCTCTCTCTCTCTCAGTCCCTTAATGACAGGCTCTAGATCCCTCCTCCACACTGCTAGGGGCCAATGAGGGCCCCACATCTGTGTGTCATCACTCTTTCATTCAAAACTCACAATTCAAACATCATTTCACATGTAATGCTTTTATCCAAAGCGACAAACGAGGAGAGCAACAGAAGCAAAGTTTTTATTATTTTTATTTTTACTATTATTATTAATTTATAAATAGATATAGGATGTTAGTATTAATGGATCAAGTGCTGACAAAAATGGCTTTACAGTTTGAAAACGTATGAAAATTGAATTGTACAGAGTGATTTTCTCGAATCTTTTAAAGTTTGTTTTTATTTCCACTGTCAAATATCAAAATACATATCAAATGCTGTCAAATACATTTTTATTGTTTTACTGCACTATAAAAAATATGATCAATAAGTTATGATAACGTGTTTTTACATTAACTCATTCATTTTTTTTAGTTATACAAGATTCAACTATTTTTAAAGTCCGTTGAATGTAATTTAAGTTGAAAACAAACATCCACGTTTATTGTACTTAAAAAAACACATAAGATAGAATTCTTCTTTCTATCACTGCAATATTTTATGTAGCATGTGCATTAGACACTTTATATGCTCACACTTATAATATCTATTATTGTCTTAGTTTAATTTTTAGTTTAATTCTTTACTGAATGTCATTTTAATTTATAATTAATAAAATATATATTTTAATATACATATTTATGAAACATATCTTTTTAGCTATATAACTGTGTAAACAAAATCTAAATGAATCTATAATGTAATTTACAATTTTACTTTTTATGTAATTATTTTAAATAAAACATTTTATAATTTATTTTATAATTTTGACTCATTTTTCATCTCCCCATTTTCGGTTAGCATTATGTCAGCTGCAAGAGAAAATTAAATTAATTGTAAATTGTTGTAATATTAGCCTAATATTTAACATGTCTATCCAATATTAGCTTAATAATTGATGTACCCTATAGAATCAAAGCTGTGCTGTTTATGAAGGGAAATTGTTTATTCTAGAGTTAGTTCCAGTTACTGTATATCTTACATCTGGTGACCTAAACGTTCTAAAGTTCAAATATATTCATTTCACACGGACCATTATTTTTCTGAATAACAGACTGCTTCTCGATAACAAAGTGCTGTTGGATGAGAGAGGCCTATTCATAAATGCAGTTTTTACAGGAAGCGGTTCAGTGTTTGTTTGCATACAGATCAGATTTGTAATGTACTTTCTCGACGCCTGTGGCAAATCTCACTCTTTCATATGCAGGAATGTGCAGTTCACAGTCACAGAAAACAGAACGATATTCCCTTAAACTCTGAAAAGTGCTCACATTTCATCTCTTGAAATCTTGGATTGTTTCCCATTACAACCAAGAAATAAAGTATTTTTTAAATTATCTCTATTATTTCTATATATATGGATTATGAACTGGCATTGAGTGAACACCTAAGTGGATGCACTCATACTTCTCTCTCTCTCTCTCTCTCTCTCTCTCTCTCTCTATATATATATATATATATATATATATATATATATATATATATATATATATATATATATATATATATATATACACTGAATAAAATTATAAATGCAACTTTTGTTTTTGCCCCCATTTTTCATGAGCTGAACTTAAAGATCTAAGACTTTTTCTATGTGCACAAAAGGCCTATTTCTCTCCAATATTGTTCACAAATCTGTCTAAATCTGTGTTAGTGAGCACTTCTCTTTTACCGAGATAATCCATCCACCTCACAGGTGTGGCATATCAAGATGCTGATTAGACAGCATGATTATTGCACAGGTGTGCCTTAGGCTGGCCACAATAAAAGGTCACTCTAAAATGTGCAGTTTCATCACACAGCACAATGCCACAGGTGTTGCAAGTTTTGAGGGAGCGTGCAATTGGCATGCTGACTGCAGGAATGTCCACCAGAGCTGTTGCCCGTGAATCAAATGTTCATTTCTCTACCACAAGCCACCTCCAAAAATGGGGGCAAATATATATATATATACACACAGTGAAAGAATAGAATAAAGAGTCATAAACACATTTGAACTTAACTCAGATTTACTGTATTTCTTACTAAACAAAAGACCCTGACATACACAGCCTAAACTTCATACAGCATTAGACATATTCAACAAATCCTAGTCAGTAAAATATGTGCTTGTTTCATAAAATATTGATTATCAATCTTATAATAATAATAATAATAATAATAATCTTAAATCTTGTTGCTACAAACTCTTGCATTTAGATGATTTATTCTTTGACAACCCCCCCAAAAAACACAGCTGAAGAAAGAGAGGGCTGATTGACGTCTCGCCCTGGATGAGAGATCAGAACCTGACCGCTGCTGTGTTTCACCACTGGTCAGTCACTTCACAGGTGTAGAAAACAGTTTATCTAGTATCCAAGCAGCAGGAACAGAGAGGGGCGAAACACAAACCCCTGTGTCGCACATGAGTTTCTCTAAAATGCATCTGCTGTCCAAGTCCAGGTGTGGACAACGTTGGTTTTTTAAAATGTAATCCACAAGAGTTTTGTCGTCGTCCTCAGGGAAGCCCACAAACATGATTGAGATCACATGTGAACATACAGCGAGACAACAGGAGAAATAAAACATCGGTGAAAATCAGTCTCACAGCACTGAAACACTAGACAGTGAAAAACACAGGTTGTCATTTCAAGACATTCAACCGATATAATGACGGTTTTCATAGAAAAAGATTGATCCAAGAAAAATAAATGATCATAAGATGGTATCTATAGAGTGAATTGTAGAATAAAAATCAGACAAATGATTTTGTAGCGTATTTGTTCACGTTAACATTAGTGTTGGTTGATTTGTCTGTAGTTCTCAGAGTCTGTGTGCTTGAAACATTCGGCTGCAGGAGCGTCTGTCTCCATCTGAAACACTCCAGCATGTCAAACTACCATCGGAAACATCCGGTCACTCAATCCCTGAACAGATTTGCTGTTGTGTAGAGACAGATAGTGCAGACAGGAACTGAAGATTCAAAACTCAATGTTAGACTTAGGCATTTGGTGAACAATTGCTCATGAATAAATAAAATAAAATCATAGCTACCCACCAGTTTTTGAGGGGGAAATTCTTATTTAAATTTTTTCATGTTTACTTTTAATTTTCTTGTACGTCCCATTACTTTCAACATTGATTCTCGTTACTCTAATGCAGTTTTTTCTACTGTTTTTTCCCCTGCAAAATTACTGTAATAAAATTAATACAAAGGAACTATGACATATAATGACATTAAATATAGAATATATAGTACTTATCTAAATCCTACTTATGCTTCGTGGTAGTTTTTTTGTGCTACCTATGCTGATTTAATTGGAGAATTTGTGTCAAAAGCTAGTAAAACATAAAAAAATTGGGTTTCCCACAAGATTTGTGTTCCTGCACATCTGATATCAAACTTGAGTTTACCAGGATGAGGCGATTCAATTATTCATGCACATGATCCTGGTCCATTATTCTGGATGAACCGGTTTTCGGGGCTGTCAGACGTTTAAACAGCTGAATATAAGTGGACTGTCAGACGTTCAGCAGGCGTCAACGACTCGACCCACAACAAATGGAGGGAATGACTAGGCTGGAAACTGAAGAGATGCAATTCACACCATCAGCGGCTCGCCAATCACTGAGCTGTTAGTGTTAGTGGACGGGCAGTTTGGGGGATATTTGTGGCCTCTTGGTCACTGAATTCAGAGCTGCAAATGGAAGATCATGAGCGTGCATGTGATGAAAGAAATCAATAGTTTGGGGTCAGCATGATTTTATTTAATAAAAAAAAATATATAATCAAAAGTGACAGTTTCAAATTGATGCTATTCTTTTGAACTTTCTATTAAATCAAAGAATCATGATAAAATGTTTTCAACACTGATAATAATCAGAAATGTTTCTTGAGCAGCAAATCCTCACATTAGAATGATTTCTGAAGGATCATGTGACACTGAAGACTGGAGTAATGATGCTGAAAATTCAGCTCTGATCACAGGAATAAATTACATTTTAACATATATTCACATAGAAAGCAATTATTTTTAATTGGGATAATATTCCACAATATTACTGTTTTTACTGTATCAAAAGCATGCAGCCTTGGCGAGCAGAAGAGACTTCTTTCAAAAATATAAAAAAAAAAAATCGTACAGACCCCAAACTTTTGGTAGTGGAAAGTGCAGTAAATTTGTAACAGATGGCAGAACATAATAAGCTCAGGATGACGAATAAAATGGCAGTAATATTAGAATATATTACGACACCTTCGTTTTCAGTTTTATCAGAAATGGCTGTTCATATTTAAAACAAACCTAATCACCTTCTTTGATGTTTTCTAACCATTCATAATCCAAATTGAGTCACATTTTAGTCCTGACCTCAAATGTGCATTAGTTCATTAGCCTACAGCAAAGTCTGATGTTATTTATCCAGATTATTCACTGGACATTTTAAACTAAATGTGAAAAGGGTGCAATGATATGACAAGAGGTACACGCATTGATTTGTGGTGTTTGAAGAAGAATATGAATTATCATATTTAACTCGTTACTTAAAACAGAGCGATAACAAAGTTTTATCACACTGTCCAAACTGACCACAGAGCATCGCAACACTACATGTGTTAGGGAGTGCGGACTAATTGTGATATTAATATCATCTGCTATTGCTACAAGGGTCGCATAGTTACCCACAATAATGATTCACAGGCACTTCATTCAATAAAAGATAAGGTTGCATTGTTTTTTTCTAAAGGGGCTATATGTAGAATTCAGAAACCCTTGTTATTAGCAACACCTGTGGCTGTTAAGTGAACTGCAACCGTGCACACACTCGTACACACGCACCGCACAAGAGACTCGAGGGCTGCGTCCGAAAACCTAGGCAGCTGACTCGTTGCCTCGCTGCCTTATCAGACAATGACTTGTAAGGCGGCGTTTGTGCAATGAAGGCACCTCACGAAACGGATTTCAGACAGACTACTGAGGCAGCGTAACAGTTTAATGATCTACAGCAAAATAGAGCGAGCTTTGGTGAGAACTAAACAAATATTTCATTACTACAGTAGTAATTTCTCACTAGAAATGACAGAAGTGGAAAATGTTGGTAAAAAAAAAAAAAAAAAAAAAAACCTACATTTACACAAACTGACTAGCAAACGCAACTTTCGGCCGCGTTTTCCCAGCTCAACTGTCACAGAATGGAACGCACAGGATTGTGGGATATCAAAGGCAGTGAAGGATACATATATGCTGCCTTCAAAACTCAATCAGATGAAGGTCTCTCAGGAGACAGGAAGTAAAGATAACATTCGGACGTGCCTTAATGCCTTCCGACCTTGTGTCCTCCGAAGGCAGCATTTTCCAGGTTTCAGACGCAGCCAACGTGATTCAAGACCCTGATATACCCACGGCGAAGGTATTTTTCGTTCTTTGCTTAGAATTAAAAAGCCTGCCTTTGCAGCAAATTGATATGCTGTTAACGAACATTACGACGCCGTCCACTGCTGAGAGCAACGGTTATGGATGTGTAAATATGTGCAGTGCGCTTTCCTCTCAGTAACAAAATAAACACACACCAAAAATGACAGCGGTGAGAAAACAGCATTTAAGAAAGCATCTGTTCATAGGGATGTGGATATGTTTGGACCAGATCTGAGATTCACCAGATCATGTCGACAGATGAGGCAATTAAAATTACATTGTTATGATAGTTTGATTATTAAGTATATTTGAGACTAAATTGATCTGATGATGTGAGAATATATAACGTGAGACATTAACATTAAAAGTACTGAATGGCGCTTATCTTATCTGCATTATCCTGATCATTGTAAGCATTCATTTCATGTATGAAGGGAAGAGAGGCTCATCGGGAGCGTGCGCAACCGTCACACCCTTTTGATTTTTACCCCCGGCAAAAACATCCCGAGTTCTTCACATAAAAATCAGTCTGCAGGCTTTCATAGACAACCTAGGAAGTCGGAGAAGGTCTCGGTTTTTTTAAAGTTTCGTTACAAGCCGTTTACACATGAGCAATAAAAAAATTCATTACATGACATTCTTACATATAGCCCCTTTAAAGCAAAGCAGGAATAAAGAATATCAGGACTGAAAACCTGTACAAACTCATGGAAACTTGACAACCGTGAGACTTCAGGACCTGAGATGGAGACATGACTGAGGTACAACAGCTTTCATTTGATATACCACAATGCATGACTTGTAAACATCAAAACAAAATGAAACAGGAAATGGAAGAGCGCCCTCTGCTTGACCTGAAACACACTGACATTAGATCTGGAGTGGGTTCATCAGCGTTCACACCCGACTGGAGAAAAGCCTTTCACTCTGTTCCATAAGGGACGAGGAGCATCACCGGCTGAAGGAAGAGATGAAGAAGAACAGAACCGAAGCGTATAACAGGAAGACGTCGATTTCAGCGGGGAAAGACGCAAGCGTTGGGCGACAGGCGCGCGTTTCTACTTATCCAAAATATTAGCACATTTAAAACAATTTCATAAAGAATTTAGGACAATAATCATTATCAATACCAGTTCTCAATGTTAATTATCATATCAATAATTATATTAATGATTGCAACTAATAGGATTCTTTGTGAGGATTTCCTTGGCAGTCCCAAAAAAAGTGTCCCGTTCACACTGCTTCATTTCCATCTCCCTCTCTCACCTCAGTATTATTAAATGTTGCCATCAACAGACAAAAGCAGCTTTTCATATTGTGTGATGCCAGAGCCCTTGATCTCGGTACGGTGTGCATCTTTCTTGCTTCCTCAGAGTCGCGTCTGGGCCTCGGGAACGTAGATCTCGATGCTGTCGGCGCTCTCGGTGGCCGAGTTCTGTTTGACCGACTGAGCTCTCTTGGCCGCCATGAGCCTCTTGCGAGCCTCCTGTCTTTGTTTGTCCACTGTGTCGTTGCTCTTCTCGCGGCCCAGAGCCGGTTTACTCTTCCCAGGTTTCTTGGGCACTGGAGGAGCCTGTTTCTGGTTCTCCTGATCGCCATGCAGCCGGAAAGATCAGAGATGAAGAGACATGAGCAACAGATTCTTAATGCACGTCATGAAAATACAAGTATTTACTAAAACTACAAGTAATTATTTTTAATGTTAATTGAAATACAGCTGCAATAAAATATAAATATTAGATGAAAAGGCTAAGCTAAAGTACTAAAACTGAAACAAATAAACAGTACACTTTAAATTCAGCAAATGACACCGTTAAGACATTTATAATGTTACAAAAGGTTTTAAATAAATGCTGTCCTTTTGAACTTTCTATTCATCAAAGAATCCTGAAAAAAATGTTTCACGGTTTATATTTAGCAACACAACTGTTTTCATCATTGATAACAATCATAATTGTTTCTTGAGCAGCAAATCATCATATTAAAAAGATTTCTGAAGGATCATGTGACACTGAAGACTGGAGTAATGATGCTGAAAATTCAGCTCTGATCACAGGAATAAATCACATTTTAACATATTCACATAGAAAAGTTATTTTAAATTGTAATATTTCATGGTTTTTACTATATTTTTGATCAAATAAATGCAGCCTTGGTGAGCAAGAGAGGCTTCATTCAAACATTAAAAAAATATCTCAATCATTGCTAACTTTTTATATATACACACTCACCTAAAGGATTATTAGGAACACCATACTAATACTGTGTTTGACCCCCTTTCGCCTTCAGAACTGCCTTAATTCTACGTGGCACTGATTCAACAAGGTGCTGAAAGCATTCTTTAGAAATGTTGGCCCATATTGATAGGATAGCATCTTGCAGTTGATGGAGATTTGTGGGATGCACATTCAGGGCACGAAGCTCCCGTTCCACCACATCCCAAAGATGCTCTATTGGGTTGAGATCTGGTGACTGTGGGGGCCATTTTAGTACAGTGAACTCATTGTCATGTTCAAGAAACCAATTTGAAATGATTCGAGCTTTGTGACATGGTGCATTATCCTGCTGGAAGTAGCCATCAGAGAATGGGTACATGGTGGTCATAAAGGGATGGACATGGTCAGAAACAATGTTCAGGTAGGCCGTGCATTTAAATGATGCCCAATTGGCACTAAGGGGCCTAAAGTGTGCCAAGAAAACATCCCCCACACCATTACACCACCACCACCACCCTGCACAGTGGTAACAAGGCATGATGGATCCATGTTCTCATTCTGTTTACGCCAAATTCTGACTCTACCATCTGAATGTCTCAACAGAAATCCAGACTCATCAGACCAGGCAACATTTTTCCAGTCTTCAACTGTCCAATTTTGGTGAGCTTGTGCAAATTGTAGCCTCTTTTTCCTATTTGTAGTGGAGATGAGTGGTACCCGGTGGGGTCTTCTGCTGTTGTAGCCCATCCGCCTCAAGGTTGTGCGTGTTGTGGCTTCACAAATGCTTTGCTGCATACCTCGGTTGTAACGAGTGGTTATTTCAGTCAAAGTTGCTCTTCTATCAGCTTGAATCAGTCGGCCCATTCTCCTCTGACCTCTAGCATAAACAAGGCATTTTCGCCCACAGGACTGCTGCATACTGGATGTTTTTCCCTTTTCACATCATTCTTTGTAAACCCTAGAAATGGTTGTGTGTGAAAATCCCAGTAACTGAGCAGATTGTGAAATACTCAGACCGGCCCGTCTGGCACCAACAACCATGCCACGCTCAAAATTGCTTAAAATCACCTTTCTTTCCCATTCTGACATTCAGTTTGGAGTTCAGGAGATTGTCTCGACCAGGACCACACCCCTAAATGCATTGAAGCAACTGCCATGTGATTGGTTGATTAGATAACTGCATTAATGAGAAATTGAACAGGTGTTCCTAATAATCCTTTAGGTGAGTGTGTATATATATATATATATATATATATATATATATATATATATATATATATATATATATATATATATATATATATATATATATATATATATATATATATATATAAAAACA